>JAHZNI010002416.1:0-13175 GCA_027744415.1 Seira ritae | reverse complement strand
ACTTTCAATTCGTTATCTTGATTTAATTCAGGGGAAAATATTTTTTCGATTGAATGAATGAGAAAAGTAAATTAAAGTTTCACATTATATGCTTTTTAGGGACAATTGCTACCCAATTTAATTGCTGAGTTTTGGTTGGTTCACAAAGAATTTACTTTGCATGAAATTACTTTCTTTGGCAAACCTGACTAACATGATACCCTACTGCCTTTCCTGATATTTCAGGTAACTAATTTGTTACGGACGTCTTTCAATGTCATCCATGATGATTCATTTTGCGAATATGAACTCTTGATACTTGAAACTGATAGTAGCATAAAAACGTTCTAATACAATATCATTTCACAAGGCCGTATGAAATTATGCGTAAACCCTCTCATTACTCCACTGGGAATCCTGTCTGCATGGAAGAAGTCGCATTAAATCCACGTTTGCTGAGGCATGAATAATTTTTCATGGATGTGAAATGGCTTCGCGGTTATTTTTAAGCATTCATACTCTCTAACTACTATTTTATTGAAGGAAAAATACATTATTTATCGATTTCGAAAATGCAAATTAACATGACTATAACAAAATCTTTTCCGCATTGTCTTTGACTATCATAAAAATACTTTAAAGACCTTTCCCGCTGAGATTCGATCATTCTTCTGTTTGGATTTTTCCTTGGAGTAAGCTTCATATCTACATATTTAGCGTCTTTCTTTTCTAACTTGATCAACAAAGCAGGAGTAATGAGTGCGTTTCTGATTGAGCATTGGACGCTGTTATTGTATGCCGATTAAGCCTGTCGTAACCAATCAAAAAGCGATTTATTATTGGACACCTACTTGTAAGAAGTTATGAGAGTCTTCTGCAAAAAAATGAATACATATTTACTCAAGACACTTGTCCACTACGTAAGGATGTACGCGTAAGTAATTTAATTTTTATGGGTACTAGAGAATCGCTTGATTTGCCGAGTTTTTTAACCATCAGACTCATGGCCAATAAATTATTATTATAAAAGTAAGGCGTATGAGAACTGAAAAGCAGATATTTATTGGCTTCTTGTGAGAAAGTGACGGCATTGCAACATTTTCAGTTAGCCGTTGGGGAAGGCTGTACTATTTTTGATAACTGTCAGGAATTGGCATTAAGAAAAATTTATTTCAAAACTTCCAGGGACAGTTGTGGACACAACAATTGTCAAAGTGAGTAGAATAGGGAATCCCAAAAAGAATGTGATAGCGGAAACAAAAATCATGATGACCAGCAGCAACGTGGACGATCCTGGTGGTGGGGGTGAGCAAACCGGAGGGAAAAGAGGAAGTAATGGTGGTGGTGGTGGTAGCCGCATGGATCTAAATCTTTCAACCTCAACACTCCGGCCAATCGAAGACGGTGCCGTGGAGGAAGGCGACCGAGAGACTTGGTCACAAGGTTTAGACTTCCTCTTGTCGATCATTGGGTTTGCTGTTGATTTGGCGAATGTTTGGCGTTTCCCTTACTTTTGTTACAAGAATGGAGGCGGTAAGGAGAAAAAGAAAAATATCTGTTGACTTCAGGGCGACATGCTTGAATGTTTTGTCCTCTTTTTAAAGGTGAGTGGCGATAAATAATATTGTTATCTTAATTTCTGTGCAAGAGGATTTACTGAAATAGCTTCAATCCTTTCTCCATATTTTCTCGCTTGCAGGTGTCGGTTACTGTGCTGTTACAGTGTCCTACTTTGTCTCCTTCTATTACAACACAATCATGTGTTGGTCTCTCCATTTCACAATCAGCTCGTTCACCTCCCCTCTGCCTTGGACTTTGTGTAACAACAGTTGGAACTCTGACAAATGCTACACACCCGAAGTTGTTGGAGACGATGCTTTAGACGCTCTTCGAGAAGGCGAGGACTATCCCCCTTGGCCGAACGAAACCAGTTTAGCTATTGACTCAGATTATGATCCCTTCTCGAGAAACGAGTCTCGCTTTGCCCCATTCCCTAGGGATGATAATGGAGGTGGTGACTTCTATGGAAGTAGACGAAACCCGCCTAAGTATCGGCCTCCCAACGCCACCTCCCCCGCCAGTGAATATTTCAGGTAAAGTACATACGAAGGCCGAAATGAAGTCAAGTATTATGTTTTTAATGATAAAAATAGTTTTCTTAGAAATTCCAAATCTGAATGTTTCGCTTGACTCACATGACAAGTGCGATGGATTGAATGACATAGGTCTTTTCGGTCGTGAACTTCAGTTTCTTACAGTGACTTGACTTGACAAAAGTAAAAAAACATAGCATTTTTTGAGCGAGGATGCTCAATGCTCAATAGCAGCAAACGAATACCTAGATCGGAGACTAGAGACATGACATGGTTTCTTGTCACACAGAAACAGATTTTGCTTCACTCAAGGACAAGCGTGTGTCATTTGTGATTTTGAAGGCACTGGAATAAAAAAATTCAGTAAGACGACACCACTCGCATCAAGACTAAGACGAAAGAAAATACACAATCCACTTAGGCATTTCTCTAGTGTTTGCTACAGGTAGCTAGTAGCTAATATAACAATGGAGTCAAGTCAAAAGCTTTATGGAACGCTTAAAATGCATGATTCTTTTCCAGAGTGGATATATGTAGCAGCATTTTCTTTTCCAAACGAACTCGGCTCTAAGAGGATAAAAATGCAGTGATTTCAGGTTCAGCTTCTCCACGGAAAGCAAAAACTTTTCACCCGGATTCCCCTTCGTATTTTTTATGTATTATTCGAAAATAAAGAAAACACGCAAACCTAAAAACTTTTGCCATTATCGTGTTTCAATTCTCCGAATTCGTTCTTATTGATTAAAAGCAAAGGCTTGTTTGGGAAGGGGAAATTCGCCGTAAATGAAATGAGATATCTCAAGATGTTAAGCCATAAGCCAATTTGGTGTAGGGTGAACCCCCTTAATGAGATGTTCGTCTGATTAATTCTCTACTCAGGAACTGCGTACTGGAAATGCCGGGGCATAATATCGACAACTTGGGCTCCCCCAAAGTAGATCTCTTAGTGTGCCTGGCGGTAATCTACTGCCTTCTCTACGTTATCCTGTTTCGTGGCATTCGAAGCACAGGTTTCAAGTATCTTAACGAAATATCCACAAATATGATCTAACGAGGTATGTACGTACTAAAAGTGTAAATTGTCATGAAATGTATACAGGTAAAGTGGTTTACGTAACTGCCTTGCTCCCCTACGTAGTCATGTTGATTCTACTTATTCGAGGGGTAATGCTGGAGGGAGCGGTTGATGGGATCTACTACTACTTAGTTCCAAATATGACCAAGTTATGGGAAATTGGGGTAAGTTGATATGAAATGTCCTCAAAAATAGCATGTTTCATTCCATGTAAATTACTAATAGGTTTGGAGTGATGCAGCAAAGCAAATATTTTTCTCATCCGGAGCCGGTTTTGGTGTCCATCTCACATATGCTAGTTACAACAATTTCCACAATAACTGCTATAGGCAAGGCATAATTATTTGTTTTTTTTTACAATTTTTGTGTACATATTTAATATTTGCACATTCGTTTCGTAACTTGAGTCCTTGGCTTTGTACATGGAAAAATGACAGAGATTGTCTAGTCACATCATGCGTCAACTGCTTCACCAGCATCTTCTCAGGTTTTGTCATTTTCACATTCCTGGGCTCTATGGCCCACAGACAAGGGCGGCCAATTGAAGAGGTGGTGAATGTCGGTAAGGAATGACCTTGGTTAGATGTTTGTGAAGGATTCTTGGCATTTGATTTGTATTCAAATTCTTGATTGTGGCTCTGTATCGCAGGACCTGGTTTAGTTTTCGAGGTGTATCCGGAGGCAGTTGGTACATTACCAGGAGCCCAATTCTGGTCTCTTTTGTTTTTCATCATGCTAATCATGTTGGGAATCGATAGTGCTGTAAGCAGTAAAAGTCCAAATGAAAATGCAAATTCTCGTTGGTCTCTGGGTCTAATGACATGGGCTCTTTTTTTAGATGGGTGGCCTCGAATGTGTCATCACCGGGATTACAGATGAATTTAAAGGTACAAATGAATTCCTTTATAAAATAAAATTTTTATAACGTATAGTAAGAAATATAGGAAGTATACCTACGTTCAAACTTAAAATTTCAGGATTCTTCAAACGGAAGAAACATGGAAGGCAGTTTTTCATGTTCCTTTGTGTCCTCGTATCCTTCCTCATTGGTATCATCAATGTCACAAGGGTAAATAAATAAATGCTTTGATCATTCATTGGACTTCATAAAAGTCCTTCTTCCATGGGAAATATGGTAATGAGTTTGGGGTTGTAATTTTGTTGATTTGTCAGGGTGGAATGTATACATTCACATTTCTGGACACTTACGCAGCCGGGATTTCCCTACTTTTGTCCGTACTTTGTGAGATTTTGGCAGTCTCTTGGGTATATGGTAAGTTAATGACTTTCTGCGGCTGCCGCAAAACCACAGAAAAGGGGATGAGATGGTGAATTTTAAATTGTGTTTGGCACTAAATAATCATTTTGGTAGGCCTGGACCAACTTTGTAAGGATGCAGAGGCAATGTTAGGATTTGCACCGGGGCTCTATTGGAGGATCTGTTGGAAATTTGTCAGTCCACTACTTATTGCTGTAAGTTTTGATTTTTATGCTTTCTTGGGTAGATAGACGGTGGAAATGACTGTTTTAATGATGATGATGACGCCCTATCCGACAGACAATAATCATCCTAGATCTTATCACTGCCAGTGAGCTAACACATGAGGACTACAGGTATCCGGATTGGGCTCAAGTATTTGGATACATCTTCACATTCATTCCAATCATGCTCGTCCCAATTGTGGGCTTCATCGAGTTCATGAAATATCCGGGAGATTGCAAAACCGTGAGACTTTTATTGGAATACTAATCTTGGCAATTTGCAGACCACTAAATAAATGAATGTTATGAACACATTTGTATTTTCTCCTCAGAAATTGTCCTATGCCATCACACCTGTCAGTGAACATGCAGCGATCAAAGAAGGAGGAAGAATTCGCCGCATGCAGTCCTCACATTGGTCGTACTTCCGGTGACATAAATAAGCAAAAAATATTGCTGTTGAGTGCGGAAATGACAATCCAAATGAATGTACCAAAGTAAGTAATAAGGGAAAACTCGAAATGAAGGAACTCGATCTGTGGCGTCGGGGCACTTTGAGACGTGAAAAAAAAAAGAAATGGAACAGAAAGAAATGCCAGTACTTCTTATGCAGCAAAGCAAGCTTGTCAATGAATTCCATCTCTCATTTTAGAAAGAGTTATTGTTTGAAATAATGATGCTGCTGTGTTCATGTTTATCCAAATGATGCATTCCGAAATAAAATTATGGGTATATATAGGCTTCAAAATAACAAAATACTGCAGGAATTTAAAGAGAACTGGGGATAATCATATTAATCATGCAAATTAAGCAAACGTAAACATATGAATGATAACACAAACTAAACTAGATGCATATAATATAACAAAATGATTATGCTTTCCGGAACTTTTGTTTTAAAGTATTTTTCTTACTTGCAAATAAAGTATTATTATTAGTATCGTCCGGTAAAATACAATGACGTGCCAAACAAAATTTTTTAGCCAAATAAGCTTTAAAAATGGAGATTCCTTAATAAAATTCTAGTAAAGAAATCTAATGTAAAAAAGTAAAATTATGTAAACGTTGATCGTTTACAAAAAAATCTGAATGTAAAAATACATATTAATTGGAAATATACTTAATTTAACGTAGAAAAGATTTTACGAAGGTTAGAAACTTTCAACGATTAGTATAAGGCGATGACTATTTTAATCAGTCACATAGAAGAGCATTTAAATGCTTTCTTTTCAAAGGTTATCAAACAATTATGCTGAAAGGAGGTAGAATTCTCTGATCTTGTATTTAAACTTTAAAGTTGCGACGTAAAACTTAACCTAAAGCTTAAACAGAAAAATAGATTATTTCATCTCCATAAATTCAACCAGAGCGAATGGAAAAGCCCTACTAACAAAACAATACTAAAGTACAGTAGAAGTAGAAATGATTCCGTAGTCGAAAACATTCTAGATAAAACAGTCAGTCAGCCGCAGCCGCACAGTCCCTATCTAATTATCTAAGTTAAAACATTAATAAGTGTATTTAATTAAATGGTAAGTTAGACCAGTAAATGCAGCGAAAATCTGGAAAGTAGATAGTAGATGTAAAATTAAGTCACCTAATATGTATCTCTACTACTGAAAATTCAATATATTAAAACTATATGCATTTTGAGTTCAATATTTCGTACTTAAATCTTTAGCATGAAATTAATTAAAAATTGAAGTAAATATTTCAAGTGTCACGGAATGTGAAGAATATTTGAATAATATATTATGATTATGGCAGATTATGGTGAGTATGAACAGTTGCATGAGATTTATAAGTGTCACAAAATAAATACATTGAAAATAAATACTAGATGTAATAATAAAACAAATGAACTAAATTAAAATGGATGCTTACAACACAATGAAAAAAGTAGAAATGTCAGTAAGAAAATACATTATAAAGAAAAGATGGGGTTGTGCGATATAAATAAATTAACTCCCATTCCAGAACTCGAATTAGTTTTAATCAAACTAAGTTTCATTTATTAAATTACTTCCAGTTTTTGTTTTATAGAATGGTTTAAAATTAATAAAATATTATTATTATCATCGTTTGTAGAAGTCACTCGAATTAGTGAATTAACTGGCGAAAAGTTGTACGAAGTGAAAATTAAAGGGAGAACAAAATAATTCATTACTGTTATAACTTATGCTTCGCGTGCTTAACAAATTATAATATTATAACTTGTCTAAATGCGTTCAGCATGGATTCTAACAATTGAAAATAAAGCTACAATAAATAATTTCACAGATTTGTGAATTTGCCTACAAAACTCGACAGCTTAGCTTTACAGACATATTTAATTCAATTACGTTGCGCTGGCTTGTCTGATTGCTTAACATTGAGACGTAAGTTGTTGTACTAGTAGAACTTAAAATCTTTGCTGATTGCAAATCTGTCTAAAAATAAAATACCTCAAAATAAAATAATTTCTCGCAGAGATCTAGGCACCAAGTATTGATTTAATTTGATACAATATAGTTTATCTTGACATTTTGGCTAGACACAGACTAGACCACAGAGAAAATCTCATCAGATTGGATCGCATACTAAAAATAAAATATTAATACCGCTTCGCATTGAGACCAATTTATTATTATTATTTGAAGAAACTAAGAGAGCTGGTAGGAATACACAATTCATAACAATTCCTAATTTCTAATTCTTCTCTAACGGCTAATAATTTACATCTAGAATTTCCTCTACGACATACCGCTTCTCAAAAGCTTCAAATACTTTCTTGTTGTTGTTGTCCACCTGCTGTGCAATTTTCTGATTTTCTTCTGCAGATGGTGGTCCGAAAAGGCACTTGGATGCGCATCCACCTCCTCCGCCCGATCCATTTCCAAACAAAGCACTCTTTAAAGCCTCTGATGTTAAAGCAACCACAGAGCTTCCCGGTTGAAAGAGGACCTTCGCTACTGATTTCTTCTTTGTAGCGGCAACATTCATCTCTGATCCACTTTCTTCGCTTGGGGAGATGGGTAAAGGGCGCTTACGAACTTGATTGTTCTCTGATGAAATGAACTTCTTCTCTGGTGTAATTAGTGCGAGATCTGGCGAATTTCTGATGCTCATTGAGATTCATTAATGTTCCAGCAGAAGGTGACTTGAACGCTGACGGTTCCATCTCCGGGTTATTCCGCTCCTCGTGGTTGAGAGCGTGACGGGCGTTGGGGTTCGATGGTGGTGGCAGCATAGCTTCCGTTCTACCTCCGTCCATTTAGCTAGAAAAAAGACACAATAGAAACTAGATAAGTCAACTGAAGTAAAACAAAGACAATCAAGCACACGTTTTCTTCCAAAGTCCGCCTTACCTTGTTTTAGAACCCTTCCTCTACAGTCAATGGAACAAACTATATTGCCCAATACAATCCGCCGACAAATCAGCGGCGATCAAATAGATCTCCTTCGACCTTTTGTCCCTCTGGCGCGTTGCGAAGTCAAAAATAAAATTTTAGATGACTATATCGATCAATCAATGTTTCTCGTATCATCCAACGTCTATTTGGCGACAGCTAAACATAAATAAGCAAACAAAAACAGATGTAGACAAATGAAAATATCAATGAAATTGAAATAATATCCAAATTCTTTATGAGGAAGTTTTCCATTGGAACTTAATCGACTAGACAAAATGCGAATGCCAGACTGAGTTTAAATTGCAGTGGCTTTGGCTTAGCTTGAATTTGCAATTTGCATCGATTCGATTTTATTGACCAAGATAAGAAAAATTAGAACGCAAACAAGTGATAAGAATAATAATAATACCTGACCTATCTAATGCGTGTACTACCTACTTGGTTATAAAGAAACAAATGAGCTGCGAAAGCTTAAAGTTCTTCTCGATGAATCGATCACTATCTCGTAACACAGCACTTTGACTATTTAAATGACCAGCACGACGTGACAAAATTCCTTTTTAATGTTGAATGGATAACCAAGCTCCCAATTCTAATATAATAATACTGAGTCACTCAGTCTGAGTGAGGGACGAAGCAAGTGCAAATGGAATGTGGATGTGGCTTGCCAAAGGGGACAGAATGAAAAAATGCTGATTTAGTCGATACGCTTACGACGCAAGAAAAGGAAGAACAAAACCACATACTACTCACCAACTTAGGTTTGAGTTTCTGTTCCTTTGTCCTTAGGATATGCAAATGCACTCTTTTTTTCCAAAAGCCGTATTTAACATAAAAACATTTAAACTAAAAGCTAAGCCTTTTTGAAATTGAAAATATTTTGAATAGAATCGGTTACAATAAAAGACGACTATACGAGAGAATCGCTTTAGCGTAAAACAGGCCAAGGGGACATTCACATACAACAAAACGCAAACATACTCTCCATCTGGTTATGATACAAAAAATAGGCGTCGCTGCGCCGTTAAAGAAAACCAGGCAAAACGAGAGACAAAAAGGCATGGACCCGAGATGAGATGTGAGCCATAAAACAATTAAAGCATAACCAGATAGAGAGTAGGTAATTTTCCGTCCATCCAGCCCCTAGTCGCGCATTTTGAACACATTAGTGGTTCAATAAGACCAGTCCCAGTGAGCCAGCTCCCTATCGTCAAACGTTGGACGTGAATGCCCCCAGACCAAACCGAGAAGTGGAGTCACACCATGCACTGGTATGTGACTCGTGATGGAATAGATGAAGGTCTCTTCCTCTCTTCACTCCTTCTTCCATTGAAAGGTTGAATTTCACTTCTACTTCATTTATCCTTCCATTGCCAATATCGCAATTCAAGTGCAATCCGAAACGCCTCTACCTATTTAAATACCTATGGTCATGACCTATTAATATCCTTCAGTCGACTCAAGAATCCATATAAATCGTCTCAATTTACATAGGAAAGATGACATTTAATTCCTCCGGCCTTCATTAAAGTAAATTAAAATATTTTTTTAAACATGAAATAATTTATTATTAAAATAAAATTACCAGTAGAGCTCTTTTCCAGACGCCAAGTTAGCTTCACAATGATGTCTTCCCGATTTGAATTCTCGAACACAGCAAAATACTATTGCACCTAACCCCATTTAGAGTTCCAAGAAGAGAATGTTTGANGCTTCACAATGATGTCTTCCCGATTTGAATTCTCGAACACAGCAAAATACTATTGCACCTAACCCCATTTAGAGTTCCAAGAAGAGAATGTTTGACGGGAACGCTGGATTCGGAGAAAATTTCGAAGTTTGACACTTCACTGACACTGCTGAAAACATTTACCAACTTTGACTCAACAGTTTCTACTTCAAATAAGTTTTCACGCACGCAGCTTTTGCCTTTCAGTTAATGTTAATTCTGTCGTTTCCTTAAAGGATCCCAATACCGGTGTCAGAAGTCAATAAACTAAAAAAAAACTTGAAGGTTTTAAACCATTTTTGAAAATTTTTACCTTATGTTTTTTGCATAAAAGGTGAATAAACCTAATTCAGGTCACAGCAATAAAATTAATGTTTGTTTTGTTATGAAAGAGCAGATGACTTACCTATTGCGTTGCTTGTGTTGTGGCTTCTCTGTCTCTATGTGCCCGCTAGAAGTCAAATGTGGTGGACAGGGTGTACTGATTTTAGGGGAGAGTCGGACAGATTACTTGTGTATCCATTCAATACTTCAAATTGCACTGTCGAAGTGCATTGCTCTATCCTCTATGCGTTTTGCAGCAAGCAAAGAATGCGAAACAAAGGTTCTCGAATTCAGCTCAACAAGCAAAGCATGCATGCAAATGCAAACACCTTTCGCCTTGTACAGGCATAGGCAATTCCTGGCATCATCATCATCAACACCGGTATCTTTTTTTGACTCGATTTGACCTTTCCCATTCTTTCTTTGACTTTTCCTAAGTTTCTTTTAACCATTTTAGAAAGTTTCTTGACCTGCATTCACACTTTTTAATGATTTGCAATTTCCAGCCATATTACTTTTTGCATGCGCGTGTGTGCATTTTGAGAATTAATGAGAACATTTTATTTTTGGAGTTTATAAAATCAAGGGAAGTGTAAAATTGATTCTTCTATTGAGTCTGGGGCCTGGGTCTGGGGACGATTCTCTGTTTAGGTAAAATCGATTTAGTTTTAGTTTCCGTCTGGGTTTTTATCCGAGAATCGGCATTTCTGCAGATCAGTTGGACGAAAAATCGAAGCATCGAAAATCGAATGAAAGATGAAGGAGACTGTTACTGGAGAGCAGAGAAAAATCGTCATTTTTCACGCATATGTATGTCTATTCGTCAATCGTTTAATAAAATCAATATACTATTAGAAAATTAACATGATACAAAAGAACAGTGGAAATAAGAAAAAACCTTAATCCTAATTAAAATAATTGTACATTATAAAATTGTTAAGAATATATATATTTTAGCTGAGCACTGCATGATCTATTCTATCACATTCCCTCCAATCTCCCTGAAAATTAACTGTGGTGGAAAATGATTAAAATCTCATCTGAAACGACGCCGTACCTCTCTAAAGACAAGTTTAAGATTTTCAGAATCATCATTTTCCCATTTGATGCAGTTATATCCATCATTTTGAACGCATTTTGGTGGGTTCTCTTCGTCAATGCATTGGACTCTTAATACGTTGAAGTAGAAGTTTCCCACAAGCTCTGCCGTTGGATTGGATACGGAGGCACGTTTCAAGCAGTCGTACAATGCGGTATCACATTCACAGTGTGATCTATTTAATTGCAGAAATATAATATTGTCATGATCATTAATTTAATAAGCATTCTTGAGTTGATTAAGTATTATAGGGCACATGTGCAAAGCTTACTTTGAGACGAGACTCCAATTCACTAAGCCATATGCGGAGCGGAATGCAAGGACTTTACGGGGACATAAGTCATGTGATCTGCATAAATAGATTAGTAATTGTTCATTTCACTCATTATGGATATTTATGTCATGTCATGATATCATTAATTTCATATGAGCACACATACCTGCAGCACTTGTCAAGATCACGCTGCGATCCTAAATCGTTGTAGTTTTTGGCGATATCCTTCAGACCGCACCATTTCGTGCCTGGAAGAATTCCTGAAACCATTGACCACATATTCATTTTTCTCCCCACGAGGACATCAATTGGATTGAGGGGTTCTTGAGATGCCCCATCCCCTACGTCATTCTCACTCCCGTCGACTATATCTTCACTTGTATTTTTTACATCTAGGAGCTGGCAAGCTCGTATCAGATTGAGCATCCCATGAAATCCAATTTTCTCAATAATCTTGTTTTCTTGAGCTAGCTTCTTTAGGGCTGCTATTTGCTCCTCTGGATGGCTAAACATTGAAAAAAATACATTTCAGTGTTATTCTTTCCGTCATCCTCTTGATTTCATTATTCTTTTACTCACTTGACTTCAAGGAGATCACAATGCGACACGTTTCCATTCGCATTGACAAATACCGTTGCAATAGTTTCCCCATCGTAATACGATATACCAACTTGACTCCCCGTCATCATCCTCCCAGAACCTGCCCGAATACTTGCAGCGAGGTCTGGGAAGAGCTTGGCGAAGTCCACTGGAGGGATGGCGCTGACATTTATGGTTGACTCGGATCCGTATAAATTATAGGTTGAGAACGCGGGGCGAAACGCGAGATTTGGTGATATTGACGCGAATCTAGGAACATAACAAGTGACACGGATAAGCAAAGAAATAATGACACGTCTTGTCGTTTGTTGGTGACAAGTGTTTCCTCACTTTCAGTTTCTAAATACTATACAATTTACCTCGCAGAATCACTGTCTTCTGTACTATTATTAGCCGTTGTGAAACAATAGAAGCATGACAGGTTTAATAAGATGATTATTAAATCACCCCTGCGCCTAACCACCCCTTTTAACTTCAATTCCGGAGGTAACTTAAACTGCCCTACCTTGTTCCTTTCATACAACAGTCCCTTCATCATCTTCGCTAAATTTTTACAATTATTTCCCCTTTAAGACCTCACATAATTCGTTTTACTAAAGCACTAGAAAAATATTTTTATAGAAATCATGAAAAACCAGAGATGTGGACCAACGCAAGAGAGATCCTCCGTTTCTGTTCGTAAGATTTGGTGTGAGAGTGAATGGTTATGCATATTATTTTCGGCTTAATCATAATCATAAAGTAATAGTGATCATATATTCGCATTCTCTCCTGCAACAGTGAACTTTTGTGTTATGCAGTCATCATTTGGAAAAAAGGGTGAAGAAATTGCAGTGGATATGTAACACTAATTATTTTTATCGAGGATTCTAGGTAAAACGACTGAAACAGAAACAAAAGCCAAAACCAAAACCTGCATATAATATACCGTGTTCAAACGAAAGCAGAAGTAAGCAAGGCATGGGAAATTACGAGATAAGTCATCGTATCAAATTCATATGAAAACATGCACTTCAATACCTACTAAACTCACTCTGGGCAAAAAGGTGTCTTTGATTGTGTGCATGTAGAAGTACGTCAAGAGGTAATGATAGATAACAAGAATCGTTTTGTAGGCATTATATAGGC
>JAHZNI010002415.1:0-13457 GCA_027744415.1 Seira ritae | reverse complement strand
TTTAGAAATTAATAAATTATTTCATCTCTTCAACTGAAATTCTCCAATCACAACACAGTCGATAACGGATCTAAAAGATGCTTAGCTATATTTGAAAACGTTTACATTCTTTATATAATTTAAGGTTCCACTACAATGCGCCTCAAAAATGCAATCGGGTTTTCATGTAACTATATACATGGTCGATTTACTTTTAAAAAGAATCATCCGCTGTTGCATTCGTCTCAAATTCAAAGTCAGAGCATATACTTTCAGGTAAAGAATGGAAAATTAATCAATGTTGGTTCAACTAACCATGATGATGCATCAAATACAACCATATAACCCCACTAAATAAATTTATGTACGCATCATAGAAGACAAGTGAAGATGAGAAACATGTGAATGTGGTGCGGTGGGTGGATTTGATTGCAGGCCTCATCCTGATCTGTGAAGAGAATAGTTTTGTGAATTAGACCATTATTAGACACAGCTGCGTGAGACTTTCTGCGTAGAGCTCCGGATGAAATTTCAGTGCACAATTTGCAAACTTTTACCAAACAAACCAAGCAAATCATTGAAAAACTCCTCAATCGTAATGCCCCCAGCACGTATGTATATGGTATTTTGTTAATGACAGTTCTTATCAATCGCATTTTTGCTCTACATGAAATGAAGTTAGAAGTGCTCCATTATTTTAGCAATATGTTTGTAACGTGATGTGACACAGTACTTAGTAAACTGGGGAGTATTCATTGGCAAATAGCCATGTTCAATTTTGTCCTGTCATACTCATGATTTAAATGATTTTTTTGATTATGCATAAGAAACGAAGAATGAGGAAAAGCTTTTATTTTATTTTTCGACAATTCCATGAGATTTACTTTAGGAACTAAAGTATATTGTAGGCTTGGTGTGAAACTTCCAAGAATACTCCATAAAATTGCGTGATTTAGTAAAAGTGTTTTGGAAAATGGCACGATCGGATGTGCTTGTCCGAGACACGATTTGGACTTACATCATACCCGTTGGAATGCTTGTGTCTCTCTTGTTTTTGTTTTTAACAGACAAACTGAAACTTATACGAGAATGGTAAATGAAACAAAAAAAAACATTTAAGAATCTACGTACCCTTCCTCTAACTGTGTTCATGTAATTCTGTTAATTTGTCCTGCAGGTATTGTAAAAAATATTTGGAAAAATTCAGCGAGCTTCACGAGGAGCTCATGGAGCCGATTAAAAATGCTCTATTTGGAGATCTCAATGATATCGACTCTAATATAATAGAACTCAGGAACAAAGGCCTGATAAGAATACTCGAAATTGGCGTTGGCTCCGGTTCCAATCTGAAGTACTACCCACAACAGTGCCGACTAGTAGTCGTGGATCCGAATGAATACTTCAAAGAATACTTTCGAGAGAATACGGACAAATTTCCAGATATCTGGTTGGAGAAATTTGTTGTGAGCCCAGCAGAACGTCTTCGCGGAGTTGCATCTTCTAGTGTGGATGTGGTAGTCACCACTTTGGTTTTATGCTGCGTGGAAAATGTCACAAAGGTCCTGAAAGAGATAAAGCGAGTGCTTGTTCCGGTAAGACTCAAAATGATGTTGGCAATGAAATGTATAAGAAGAGAGATTTAATTAAACGATTTTCACAGGGTGGACATTACTACTTTTTCGAACACGTTCTAGCCCCTCCCAATACTAAGCTTTGGAAACTTCAAAAGATAGCGAATTGGACGGGTCTGTGGAAGTGGCTGCATGAAGGATGTGTGTTTCGTTCCCTTGAAATGTATATTTCACAGGCCGGATTCAGTAGTCTCGATCTTAATGCTTTTCGACTAGATGATGAAGTTCAAAGTAATAGTTCAAAATTGATTCAAATGGTAGGCCCACATATTGTAGGAGTAGCTATTAAGTAACTTAGTTAGCTCTCGCGAATAAGTAAGTCTAGTGAACGATCCAAGATTTCTGAACCAACACAAAACCATTATTAATACAATGTAATAAATCAATTATTAATTTATTCATACTCCCTATTTCACACCATTTAAAATGTGCAGTAAACTTTATTTTTTCTAATTTTAATTCGTAGGAAAGATACAGATTTATGGACTTAAATTCATACAGAAACTAAACAATTAGGAGAGTAGAAAAAGTACACGAAAGATATATCAATTTAATACGTAATATAAGCTAAACTCATAATATTTCTTAAATTATGCATTTATTCATATGTGTTTAATCAGGACAGTCAAGTTTCTTGTTGCTCATAAAAAAAACACTATAATTATATAATTAAATATAGTGAATGTTTCGTGTAAAATACAGAATATTTAGGCGATAATTTGGGGCAAACAAATCATGTTACAAATTATGAAATCATGGTGGAAATTATGAAAATTATTTTTGAATTGCGATTGCAACATATCATTTCAAGATTGAAATTTTCTTTAAATATAAACAAAATCAATTACAAAATCGTAGATAAAGGAAGGTAAAAGCATGCCATCGCATCATATTCATCGATTCATCACTATCCTATAACATCACATCATTTGCGCATCTCGTACTCTCGATTTATGTATGTACATGATGTATAATATGCATTGCATGATATAGGAAGTCAAGCTCATTCTCATCTGGAGATTCTCATGACTCATGACATGACTCTTCAGGAAAAATTATATATTTTTCTTCTTTGTCAAGCAAAAATAATAATTTCAACCATAATATTTTCATCAGTGATTACTTGTATTTCATTATGGAACAACAACCGTGTACTTCCAAATCCGTGACGACTACTTCCGTTCCGTATAAATCTTTCTGCAACAGCGGCGAGCGTTACGCTCCTCAATTCAAAGCAAAAGTTCTAAAGTATATTTTTGAAGGCGACAGTGAAAGTGTAAGTGGAGAGGTCAATCCAAAAGCTAGGCAAATTACAATTGCAGCAGCTGCATCTAAATTTAATGTCCATCCCACCACTATTTCAGACTGGGTTCAAAACATAAAGAGACAGTCAGAATCAATAAAAGAAAGCAGTGACGGCAAAATCAGTTCGGGAGTGAAGAAAATTGCGAGGAAATGCGATAAAAAGACCAAGAAATCCCTTTACTTTCTTGATGAAACCGAGGAAAAATTGTTGCAAGCCATTAAGGAGCTTCGACAGAGAAAGGATCTTACAAAGAATTCCGACACGAAATGCATAAGGGAAAAGCTTTCAGAGGAATTCAAAAGATACATAATTGTCCCAACTACTACCGGAATGGAAGAGGAACGGAGTAAAGTTCCCTGGTATATTGCCTGGCTACGCAGGTTTCAAAATCAAAATATTATGCTATCCGAACAAAATCCCGAAACGGTGTTGGATGAAGAAGCCATTTTGGTTGGAAAAGGAAGAAAGCAAATCCGAGTTAATGTAAGACTTATCGAATTTTCTTTAATTTGCTTTTCATCTACGAATCTGTATTTGGCAAAATATGATAAATCATATTTTTGTCAAAATCATAGTTAATTCATCATGTTATTCACACAAAAGCTACTGAGAAGGGTTATTCCATAATGCATAAAAATATTCATGCAAATAATTTTTGCACTCATGCATTTCATTTCTCAAAAATGCTTGGGTAGGTTTCGCAAAAAAGTTTCTTTCTGGCTGTCTTCTGAGTCGCAATCGCATTGCAATGTTGGTAAATGGTAATGCAAATGCAATGTAAAAAGCAAGTGCTTTTGCGAAACCTGGGGCATCGTGAACAGGCGCATTACAAGCAGGCTAGTTGACTGGTATGTTTTCATGAAAAGAAAACCCATGTGCATGTTCATCTCATTATGTTTTGGTCTCATACTTCCTTCTCCATCTCCATCTGAATCTATTCTTCTTCTAATAATTAATTGCATTTCGAAAGGCATCAATCATTTGGCTAAATGCTAAATTTCAAGCAATATAATACCGTTCCTTTTTAGAAATAGAAGATGACCGTCGTCGTCGCCTTATATTTGTAAAATTGTCAGCGTTTTTCTCCAGTGAAATTTAAATTTTGTTGTTCATACGAAGTGAAGCAAGATGAAAGTCACGCCAGTCAAGAGACGGAATAAAATACCCAGAGGTCGAGAATATCAGGATCCTGAAGATTCCAACGAAGATGATGGAGGAACACGGACAGTAAAACGGTCTTACGTTCGAGCCCCTTTCAGAGTGTCAAGTGTCAAATCTCGAAAAGAACTTAGAAAGGAGCTGAGGAAAGCGAAAAAGGCTCAGAAGCATCAGTACCTACTTGTGAAATGTGGAAGGGAGGATTTGGTTTTAAAAGCTACTGAAGCTGCCCAGAAGAAGAAGAAGAAAAACAGGAAGAAGCGAAAAGGAACCAGTGGAAAAGTTACTGCAAAAGATGATGGAGAAGTTGATAAGAATTTAGTGAAGGGAGAAGAAAAGAAGAACCACATATCATCGGACGACGATGAAGACGAAGATGAGAAATTTGTACGGGAATCGGTAAAGTACAAGCTGGAGAATAGGGAACACTTGGATTTAGCTGAGGAGTTGAAGAGAGATGATAAGAAGTTGAAGGAGGAAATGGATGAAGCGAGGAAGAAGCGACTTCTGGAGGAAAATGAAGAGGAAGAAAAAACGATCAAGCAATTGTCAAAAATGCTTAAATTGAAATCAAAATCTAAGATCTCCGCTTCGTTTAGAACTGATGGATTAGACTGTAATAATAATTGATTATTTGATTGACACCTCGCTTATTACTAACTGTTAGCCTTGATTTGGTTTTATAACGTTTTTCCTTCGTGTATTTGCAGTTGTTTTAGAAGCGTGTGAGCAAGCAAGTGGAGACAAAAAGAAGGATGAGGTAGACGAAGACAGCCAAAGCGATGAAGAAGTAGGCGGTGAAAAAGGAAGCGAAATTGAAAGTGACCTTGAGCTAAGGGAAGAAGAGGAGGAAAACGAGAATAGTGAAGTTGAAATGGACGATGAAACCGATGATGAAATGATAGATGACGACAAGTTTAACGACGAAGTAACTGAGGATGAAGGAAATCTTGATTACGAGATTTTTGGTGGTAGTGGCAATGAGTCGGATGAGGAACCCATTGATAAATCAAAATCAAAGAAAGATAACATGACTTTAAAATCGAAAAAAAATATAAAAGACAGTGATAACGGAGCGTGGGAAGATATTTACGGAAGAATGAGGTCAAAGGATGGGGCTGTGGTAATTTTGTTTATATTTTTTTATTAATAATATGATTAGTATATTATTTATTTGCTGCAAGGTGTAGTTTAATTTTTGTATCTTTTGAACTAGTTAACTAACAGAACAAGTTCAGTTCCTTCTCAAGAATCAACTTTCGAAGGGGGACACGGTAAATATGTCCCTCCAGCTTTGAGAGGTAATCAGTCGCTGCGTGAGAAACTTGCAAAGCAATTAAAGGGCCTTTTGAACAGACTTTCTGAAACCAATATGCATAGCATAGCAAGTCAGGTAACTAAACTAACAAGATAAGATGATTTTGTAAACTATAAGTTTAAATGTTCTGACAATAATGAATTTAGAATTTGACAATGCTTTTTTTCCGTAGGTTGAGGAAATGTACATGACAAACAGTAGGAATGAAATGAATCAAACTCTGCTAGATCTGTTGAATGCGGCGTTAATTAGACCAGCTCTTATGCCAGAAAGAGTTATGCTGGAGCATGTTATGCTTATCGCTATTCTACACGCTAATGTTGGCTCTGAAGTTGGTTCGTTAATATTAAAAATTCTCTATGCATACTTTTATTTCTTAGAATTAGGTATTTGTCATTCGGTGCGCGTCAGTGTAATTTCGTATAAATTATTTAACCCCCAAAAGGTGCATTTTTCATCCAGTCGTTTGCTCAAGAGTTTAAAGCAAAATACGATGCTTTGAATTTAGAAGAGGATGATGGCGAAAAACAGTTGGAAAATATGATTCTTGTAATATGTTTTATATACCACTTTAAGGTGAGCTATAACAATACATTTCAACGCTTGCTTTCTTTAACTGGTTCCAAATGGTAATGGACATTTTTCTTCCAGATTGTCGATGCATGCCTTGTGTATGATATCCTCAAGTTTTTGAGCGATAGCTTCAAACCGAAAGATGTAGAACTAATTTTAACAGTTCTCCGTAGTATTGGCTTTAGATTGAGAAAGGATGACCCATCCGCTCTTAAGGGGTTGATTGTAACGCTGCAACAAAGAGCGGCGAAGCAACAGGCTGGAGCCGCTGTGTAAGAAATGTGAAAGATGCAGGCACTTAAAAAGGTGTTTTTGTTTTTCTCTGAATGTTATTCTGTATGTTCCAACAGGAACGCGAAAGTGAAATTCATGCTGGAAATTTTGATGGCTATCCGAAATAACAATATGAACAAAATTCCAAATTATGACCCTTCGTTCGGAGAACATTTGCTGAAAATTCTGAAGAGTCATCTACGTCCTGGAAATTATGTTAGTGAAATGAAGATTGGGCTCAGAGATCTTTTAAATGGTAATATGTATTTCATACGTTTTACTTTCAAGTTGTTGATTGTGTGGTCAGTTTAAAGGGAATCTCTTAAAATGATTTATTTGCAGCCGATAAAGCCGGAAGATGGTGGATTGTTGGTTCCGCTTGGGCTGGAAATCAGACAGCCAAAGATGCAGCTCAAGTAGGTTCATTGCCCGAGATGAGTTCGGAGGATGCAATAAAGCACGCAAAACTGATGAAACGTGCCCGAGCACAAGGAATGAACACTGATACGAGAAGAAATATATTCTGTATACTAATGACAGCGGAGGTGAGTATCGAAACTAGAAGCCTGGCATGACTTTTTCTGTCTTGTTTTCTTCTTTTTGCAAAACATTAAACTGATTAAACTAAAACCTTATATTTTATTTAGTTCATTCTTTCAAAATTTTGTACGACCGATCGAAAGCTGATGGTAGGATTGAGTTTTTGGTAAATGGATATTCGTTTATTGAATATCGTGTACTTAATGTATTTTGCTTAATTTTCAGCTTGCTCTTCAGTTCAATTTATGGGACCGCCTGAAAGACTTGGATAGTTTGGCAAGTCAGCAACGAAACAATCTTGCAAATCTCTTAGTTCATTTAATCAACGATAAGTCTCTTCCTTTATCCACCTTGAAAGTGGTCGAATACGCAGAGATGGATAAAATCAAACTCAAATTCCTCAAAACCATCTTGACTGGAATATTGATGCAGAAGGATGTGGAGAATTTGCAAGAAGTCTTCATGAAGCCAGCGATGTCTGAAAAACTTGGCCTATTTAGGGAAAGTCTGCGTCTGTTTTTGAATCATTTCATGCTTCAATCTTCCATCACCGCTTCGGATGGTTCTACAATAAAGTCGTCTCTATCTCTGGATGAATTGAAGGCCTTGAAGGCGCGTGTGAAAATAGCGGAGAAATGCATGTCATTAGGGAAAAGTAGTTTAGTTTCGTAATACTACTCGTTCATTTTAATGAGATTAAACTAAGGGCGTGGACTAAGTGGGTGTATGGACTAAGTTTTATAAGGGCCAACTTTAAGTATAAGTTGAATATTAATTGTTTAATTTGACGTTCGAATAAAGACTGAAACTTCTTTACACCCATAAACTCAGTGACGTTGCAAACATTTATTGGCAAATGGGAAAACCTTAACCTGTGTCTGTTCATTATCAATAATAACATAATAAGTTTTGGTTAATGTCGTGCAACTTTAATTTTTCAGTATCCACCCGCATTTAAAGCTGAAGTTAGCCTACTGGCTGGGAAATTGGGACAACGGATTACATCGCGCCTACTCTCGATCTCACAAAAACGAATTTTCGAATGGATAACTGAATCTAACGGGAAGCCGCAGTCATCCTCCCAGAAACGAGCTGCGGAGCTCCAATCCAGAAGAAAAAACTTATCAATACTCCGGAAATCTTTGCCATGCTACACTAGTATAGATCAACCAAATCAGTTAAGCCAGGCGACGAAAACGTTAAACAAAAAAATTGAATTAGAGATTGAAGACTGGGTGCAAAGTCAGGTTCCTAGAAAAGTTTCAAGCACGGAATTTCGTACAAAAGCGAGGGAGATTTACAGGAAACATGGTCGCGTGGATATTGAATGCTCCTATGGTTGGTACCGCAGATTTAAGGCAAGAGTCCAAAATAAAAAGGATATTGAGGACGAACCGACAACTCGACATAGTGAGGATGACGGCGTCATCTTAACGTGGCTTCTTAAGATGTATGATAACAACCAAATGATCTCATACAAAGATTTGCAATCCTATGCTCAAAATGAGTGGAAGGAAATAAAACCAGAGTTTAGAGCGTCTGCTGGTTGGGCTTTACGATTTTTTAAACGCAATCACCTAATCATAAACTCCATAGGGTTGTACAAGAAGCGCCTTCCGCAAGAGTTGGAATGTCAAGTGGTTCAATTTCGAGAACAGGTGATAACACTTCTCCAACAGTATCCGGCAAACAGAGTGGGATGCATGGATGAGATTCCTATAAACTTTACGACTCCACCAAAAAAGGTCAACAATTTAACTGAAGACTGGGGAGCATTTACAATTGACGATCGAAAACCTTCAAAATTGAAGAAACTTTCGGTGAAGAATTGTGACGCAACGGTTATCTTATCTGTGTTGAAAGACGGGACTTTGCTTTCACCGATGGTTATCTTGAAAGTACGTAAGCTGCAAACTTAATGAACTTGAAAGTAAAGTATGCATATTTCAAACAGATGCAAACTCACTATTTCTTGTTTCAGGGTCAAGGAAAGTGTTCTATAGATGTGCAGCAGAAAATTGAAGTAGTTGCCTATCATAGCTCAACAACAGAACCTTCGTTAGACTGTCTACAAAAATGGGTAGACCTAATCTGGACGCCGAAGATGGATGGACCATCTCTCTTAATTTGGGATTCCTATGAAGTCCACGTGGAACTTCAAAGTATGCTTGAGAACACCGAAATGAAAACCTTAACGATACCATCAGGATGTTCTCTCAAGCTTCAGCCGTTAAATCTACTGACAAAAAAACTCTTTTTGGTGCGTTCTTTGTTCTTCAACCTTCATGCGCATGATAAAATATGTATATTAGAAACGAATTGAACATTTGATAATGATATTTGATTTGTTAACTTGATTGATAATGATTAGGAACAAATCGAAAATTTATGGAATGCTTTCTTGCAATCTGAGAATGACGAGGACAGCTCTGTAGGGAAGACAAAATTACCAACTACTGACAACATCGTTGACTGGGTTCTTAAGGCATATGAAATCGTTAAATCAAAAATGGTACAATATCTATTTACCTAAAAAGTCTAATAAGTTGTACTGTTTGTTTAACCGAATCCAAATCTTTCCTTACTTTGCAGGAGGACTTGGTGAAATCATTCGGTATTTATGAAAAAATCTATTAGTATCAAGAAGGACAGGACTGGCGGTAGCAAAAGTAAATAAAAATTATTCCGGATCAATTTGAAAATCTACAATAACTTTAATGAACCACAGTGTGGTTGGAACTATATACTATTTACAATTAATTATTAATGAATGATAAACCTTGTCTGCGAGCTTGACTGAAGTGCATGCGATTTCTGATGAATAATAATCATTCTAAAATTGAATTCAAATCACACACTCAAGTAGTAATTTTCATATTTCGATGTGTTACTTGTCATCATAATGATGTAACATGTCGGCATAATTATTAGAAGAGAAGCACTAATTGACTATATTACGATACAACTTTTATTCATTGCGTGCAGCCGCCTTCTTCGCCGCCGCCTCCTTCCGTTGCTTTCGCATTAGAAGACGCCTTTCCCTTTCGAACTCCTTCATACGGTGAATGGTACTAAGAGAAACAAGTCACGTTTCAACTCAATTTTACCTTGAGATCAATCATGGCCACTAATAATAAGTAAAAATTGCTTAAGTTAGAAACTCACTCTTCATATTGACAATGGCCGTAAGCATGTCTCTCAGGAGCACATCTATATAAATAGGGAAATTCATCTTTCTTGCAACGCTCAAAGTCAATATATTTATGAGCACAGAAGTCCCTGTATTTGAGTGGAACCTTGGCTGACCTCATTTCCGCTTCAGTGGCAACCATTACTACAACAAAGAAGCAACGATTACATTTGAAGTCACTCGTTCCATCAGAAACAAAAAGCTATGATTGATCCTTTAAAATATCAGCAATACCTCTTTCTTTTCTTCGCTTCCCTTCAAACCCATACTGGGGATCATGGGATAATTTTCCACCTTGCCAGTCCGGAGTTGAAGGATCTAATGAAGGGTCTAAATAAACCGTTTGTGGTGGTGGTGGTTTTCCAGCGGAAACTGCTCCGCCCATGATTATTACACAAACACGAGGAAAAAATATACAGCTCTACAAATACCACCACTGCAAATGAATATGGCTCGAATTTAAATAAAATGTAATTCAAAAATGTTAAGCCGTCTCATGTGCAAAATTATTGGATGCTCAAGAGCAGTGATACAAATTACAGATGGGATTTGTTTGTTAGATTGTGATTGTATTATAGATAAAAGTACTTTTAATTTCGCGGAAAAACGTAGGGTAAAGTGACAATCTCTGTGCACATTTACGTAAGCATTGCAATGCAATGTGAGTATGTATGTATTACATGTATTAGCTTAGCGTATTACTATTATACGCTACAGGCTGGACAAAGACGAAAATGGGACGCTACTGCTGTGCTATGATCCCTACAAAGATTTTGATGAGATGAGAAACAGGAGAACAAGTATGTATAAACGAAAAAAAAACAGCAATAAAGATGACAAAACTGAATGTTCCAGTTCCAGCCCGTGCTTAACATCTAGATTTAATTCGGTTATATGCATTTCACAATTTTCCATTTATTTTCAACTTATGTAAAGCTGCTAAGGCCCCTTGATACCCGGCATTGTAATCTAATGCGACCTCGTTATGCACGTAATCATCACGATCATCCTCATACTCATCTTGTGACCCCGGACCTCCAACAAGTGCGCCGTAAAGAGTGTGATAGTTCGGTCCTGGATTATACAAGCCATTCTGGCGATGACAAGGACTTGGACGATATGGACAGGAGCTAAAAATGAACAAGATCACAGCGGAAGCTACTATGTGCGAGCTAATTAACTATGCATATTACTTACCGCTTTTTATTGTGTCTTTGGTTCATCATTGAAACTTATATAATGCAAGTGACGACTGACCTTGCCCGGTGTCTAGGTCGCTGGGGTGGATTTTCTCCAAATCCAACTACGTAACTTCGGCCAGAGTCTCCCAAAGCATAGTGAATTTGTTCCTTTGCCCATCTACGGTAATGCTGGGTAGACTCCTCGGGAACAGAATCCAGCTCGGAAAGTTGAAGGCATATGAAAGCAACATTGGCCGCATGACGCAAAGACCCCCATTCCTGGATGAAAAGAAGTCCTTTTGGCGTCTTGGGCCACTCGTTTTTCATATAATCGCAGAATTGGAAAGATGGTCTGAGATAGGTCAGGTTGCCCCATGTTAGCCGTGACATTAAAACCTACAAAAAACTCAAGTTTTGGTAATTCTATTTTTAACGGTAATTTTTCGTTCGTTTTTCTTACTTGAACCCCAGCCTTCTTGTCATCCCAACTGAATTTTTCAGCTCTGTGGCTCAAATTGAATTCAGCCCAATGTCGCTCCACATCACGAAAATATTTAGTGTCACTGGTTGCTCTGTAAAGCCAAGCTGCAGCCCATCCCAGCTCATCTCCGTATCCAGACCATGAGCTTATCAAAGTAAATTCGCAATCACATAACAGATGCTTATAAAAAGTGTTTTAATGTATTTACATCAAACTTACTCGTAAAATCCACCGGCTGGAATCGCTTCTGTATATGTCCCCCTGTAGATATCCGCAAACTCATACAAGTCCTTGGCATGTCTCAAAAGTTCATCCGCATAGTCCTTGTCGACAGTTTGAAAGACCAAAAATCCTGAAGCAAGTGCAGCGGCACCTTCAGCAGCTAGCTCTGTCCCTGGTAGTTCTCTGGTGATTTTAAAGGACTTTCGAGTACCTAAATTCCAATCTTCAGGTCTACCCCACCAGGCGTGATCTTCATCGGCATCTGCGACTTGTCCGTAAAATTCATATTTTGTTGGATGCGCCTTCAAGAGGAAATCAAGACCCCAACGAACGGCGTCATATGCGTATAGTTTCTGACCAGCAGCTTCATAGCCTTCGAGGAAGTCAATGATCCCCCAATTGAGGACAGTTAAAGCCGACGTCAGTGGAAATCCAAACTTTACTAGGTCGGCCGCTAAACAGAATTTTGATCATTTATTTATATTATAGTCGAAAAGCTAAAGATTTCAGATTAAAAAGTTTCAAACCATCAAAGTAACCGCCACTTAAATCTAAGCCATTATCGAATCCGTCATCGAGGAAAGAATCGCCTCTGTAGAGAATTCTATTATTCGATGGAAGTTTTCCACTCCGTTGTGCTTCGTAGAATTCCAATGATAAACCGATGAGCTCATCATAGTGATATTCTCCAACTTGTGGTGGTGGCTTAGTGGGTTTCGGATTTATTGATGGCGGTGGGATATAACCTAGATAATTTTTAAGGACAAGAACACTTATAAAAGCAGTCTTTCGTTTTGTTTCGAATTTTTCCTGTGTCCATATCCACATTAGTACCAGTTAGCATGTCCTTTTTCTTATAGAATTTCGCATATTGCAACTGTGGCATTGACCCCGTGGTTTCATATCCCACTCCGAAATCGATGCTCCACTCTCCAGCTCCAATTGGAAACAAGCCAAAACTTCCAAATAGGAAAACTGTATTGTCATGTGACACATTGAATATTGCCGTACTGCCACTGCTGCCAGTGTTAATCTAGAAAAATGTTTACCCAAGATGAGCAAAGTAATATGCCGCATTAATAAATTGCAACGGTCATAAAACCAGATTAAGTTACGGAGAAGTTTTTCAAAGGAGAGTCGAACTGGAACTCGGCCAGCCACTGATTTACAGGTTCCTCTAGATTCAGTCGTAGCCGCGCTTGGGTATAGCCAGGGTCATGTCTAATGTATTCCAGTCCCGTGCCAGTGGAAAATAGGACGAACAATATGAACAGAAATATTTCCATGATGTTTAGGAAAATGAAATCGGGGGACTTCAAATAAGAAATTTTACAGTACACTATTCCCTTCGTACATTATGTGGACCAAGCTTCAAAACACTTTTGATTCCTTTGAAGAGCGCGATGGCGATATGAACTGTTATGCAAGTTCGTCATGTCATGATACATATTAATCCGCTTAAGTAATCCTGATTGGCATTTTGACATTAAGTTGATGATGATGGGACGTGACACGATGGATAAAGATATAGATGCAAAAGCTTGCATTGATTTTCGAGTTTAGATTGAATATTAGGTGTCGAGTGGATTAGAAAATACTTTGGTT
>JAHZNI010002414.1:0-13423 GCA_027744415.1 Seira ritae | reverse complement strand
TAAAAAAAACGTATACCCCCAAGTCACATATTTTCTTATAAAATATGCACATAATTACGTTGGGTCCTTACTTCTCCTTTTGTATTCATTAGACATTCATGTGGAGAAGATGAAACATTTAGAACACTGGGACGCACTTATCGAGAACTATGCATGGTCCAGTCACAAGTGCAATCACCGAAAATTTAATTTCTTTTCATCGTCTGATGATTCAATCGATTCCTCTCAAACTTCCTGATTGTGAATTGATTGCATTTCCATGCTGCTCTCTTCGCAGGAGTTCCAGTGGAAAACCTTTCAATCTGCAAAAAAGGCATTATACTTATGCACTACCACTGACTATGACTCGGTCATAAATTCAATCGATGCAAAAAAATATTATACGATTCAATGTCCAATATTTTACAATTAGCATTTTAGTAAGAGGAAGTCTCCATCAACATTTACGATCAGTGTCCATCTCGAAAATCAAAATCTTGAAATTAAGGCTTCTATCTCATCTCTGCTGCTCATCATCATCATCATGATCAGCTCCCTATCTCATTCGATCCCCACACTGTAATTACCGCTTGGACTACGACGTAGATAAAAAATATTCTGAAATGTCGAGCAGACTTTAAATCGTACGAACACTTCAATCAACTTGGAACTGAAGCCGTTTATCATATTATCCCGTGGTTGTGGTATCCTCCCCGTCATCTTAATCATGAGCATTTCTTTCTTTCAAAGCTTCTCTTCTCCTTCTCAGTCAAAAAAGAAATCTTTAATGTCAGCAGCGGCATTTTTTCTTCAATCGCTCCAAGATATTTCACCAGAAGAAAGAATCCCTTTTTCACATCATTCAAAAGAGCACCCATATAATTTGCATATTTTGTCTTCTCAAAAATTTATTAATTTTCCTAAAAAATTTGATCTAGAGCGAAAAAAAGATAGAACCTCTCGAGCTACTTACTTCAATAATAGTAAATAGTGTTTTCCTCATTTTTCGACATGTTTCATGAATATTAAAAAAATATCTAAACGATATGGTTTTAAAAATCCATACATACGACAGGTGTGTTGTTGTAGTTGCATGAGAATTCACCACGACCAATCACAAAGCTCCCGAGTGCAAAGTCGTGAATCAGGAAACCATTTTCTTTTCTCAATATCACGAACCTGCTCAGAAAAAGAACCTGCATGTTAGTTGTGCCTACCATAATATCGCGTGTCTCGTAAAATATACAAGCCTACCACAGAAGAACATTATGATAATTACGGACTATACCGTCTAAAGTAGCGTCCAGACTATTTAAGAAAAAACTATCAATCAATACAAATATTATTATTATAATAATTCGTGAAGGCAGGCAGCAGTAGAGGCCCTTCAGGTCAAGCTTTACACTGCCACTTTTATGCACAGTAAAAATTTCTTTTTATGCAAATGTGCATGATTCCCTGAATTAACGCGTAATTGCAGAGTGTAAAATGCATATAAGCAGGACTCGGGCAATATTACTTTAACCACCCTTCGCTTTCGACAGAAGCATAAAGCTCAATATAGGAAACCACATTATTATCAAATAATGCCCGTAGTGCATAATACTCCATTATTTAAAAAAACTGGTTAAAAATATTTTCTCCGGAATAATAAATGAAAGTGGTCATTAGGCACACACATACATACAGAACGCCACACTCTCCTCAGCACATTACACACAATCCAAGAGGAAGAAAAAAATTTATTTAATGGGTGGTGGTGTGCTGAAATGGAGAAACGGGTGTAGTAAAGATAATAATGCTTAGTAATCATAACGTTCACGGATTTTGAAAAAAATATTCACGGATATCATCATATAGGATCATCGCGATTGTAGAATGTCGAGGGAATGCATAAAGGGTTAAGTGCTCAGTCAGCAGCGAGCGATCATCATGATAAAGGCTTGATCATTTTGATGGGCAGAGTGCGCGCACTCACATACATATCTCTCTCCCTCCACTATCATCACAGAAAATCTTTTGATGCCGCATGAAAATGTATATTTCCCTGACGGGTATAAAAAAGTTAAGTAATATAATGGTGGACGATGAGAGTTTATTATTTTGATGATGATGAGTATGATGATCGTGATCATCATGGCATTCGGCATAAGGTCTTGCACGCGACATTCATCTTATTTTATATGAGAGAAGTGGAAAATCGTGGAGAAAGAATGATTATCTGCGCATTTTACTGAGGTGCATTATAGTTTTTAAGTCTCTCGTATTTTTTTGGCGTGACCTTTTCCTTTTTTGGGGAAAACGTTAGCGTATATATAATTGGAGGGCAACAAAGGAACTACTAAGGAGCACTTGAAATAAAAGTCAGAAAAAAAACTCTTGTGAAAATTATTAAATGAGTGAAATTAAGAAAGGAACAAAGGAAGTGGTGTATTATGCTCTGATGAACTCCTAAAAACAAGAGTAGAAAATTATTCTGGATACTTGTTTCTGAAAAGACGAATGATGATCGTGCCATGACCCTCTCTAAAGAGAATAATCTTGAAAGACAAAAAAAGTATCTTGGGAGAGAAAAATTGCGTTCTCTTCCAAAAGTCATTCTTCATTAAAAAGGGAGAGAGCAGAGCTCACACACCACGAATAACAAAAAAACACGTGAAACACATGTTGGTGATTTAAAACACGACACACAGACACAGGTGTATTTCTATTCAAAAAACGAGAAGGAGAGAGAGAGAAAAAAAAAGTTGATCGATTATCAAAAATAATATATCCCCATAAATCTGAGATTTTTCTATAATTACATGGTTCAGATGAGAAAACATCATCGCAGAGAGAGAAGAAAAAAAGGATTTTCATTTTTCCATCGTAAAAACAATTCAAAACATACCGTCCATCATGATTGCATGGGCTGGAATCAGGTTCTTCTACCTCAGAAGCACAGAGAGAGTATTCTCTCTCTGGTCGAAGTAGTAATGTTCACTGAACATATTTTCTCGATTTCATATAAAAATGTGGGCTGTCTCGCGAGAAAGAATATAATTTTTTTGGTCTGAAACCGGATCAAGAAAACAACATTCTGCATTCCATTCTTTTCTTCGGGTGATCTCTTGGCTCAGAATTCAGAACCAGATGAACATGAACATCATGCACACACACTAGATTATAATGATTTCTTTTTTTCGATGGATGGAGAATAGACCAGCAACCGGCCGGCCTACCGTCCATCTAGGTATCCGAAATCTTTTTGTGGAGTAGAAAATTTTCGAATCATATCATTTTCATGATGGAATACCTGTTCTTCTTCTGTAACATCTCGTCATACTAATCACCATCAGAAAAGAAAAGGGGGAAAATGGGAGGCTTTTTTCTCTGTGATATTTTTCCTTGTGTGATTTTTATTAAGCCTTAGTTTGCTTCTAATTAATTGTAGGGGAACAATTTTTTCGAAATATGAATATGATTTTGTTTCTCTCTGACGAAGACGTGGATGGATCTGGATCTCTGATGATGATGACGAGATATTATGTAGAAAGCACATAGGTACAAAGATTGTGCATCATGATGATTGGTGGAAAATGATGGGGAACTATCACGTAATTTATGTTCTCTGCTTTGATTTTTTAAGGGCAAAAATTAGATTTTATTGGAGTAATATTATCTCATCTGATAAATTTTCTCTCGTGTTCGTTAATTCATGACATTCTTACTTTTTTTGCCTCTTTTATAGGATTTTTATAATACATTGTTTTCCGTGATCTTGACGGTTGATCTTGTTTCTCTGAAATGGTTTTGATTGGCGCTGATCACCATTATCATGAGGATTATCGTGTGTTATTGTGATTGCATGATATGCGCGCTTAATAATAATAAAAATATGTTTTATCGCTCAGAGCGGAATATCAACGTAATGAAAAGGCTTACATCTTTTGTTTAAAAAAAATGCACCTGCTTTTTCCTCCTGATAGACTTTCGAGAGAAAAAAGATTAAGATTATTATTACTTTGTAAGAAAAAATTTTTGAGAATTTTTTTTATTTCGAAGGGAAAATAAGAAATTTTTTTCGAAAAAAAAAGAAACTCCTGTGACTCCTGTGGTAAGTATTTACAAGTAGTTCTAGCAGACCTACTGGATTTTTTAAAAAGAAAACATGCCAAGCAGTCTATGAAGAAGAGCAACAAACAACTCGTCAACTTTTCCCTTCACCATCATCATCATGAAGTCGATCCGTCAACGACGACGTGAAATGAAAAGTGTATTAAAAAGTAATGAAAAGATTGTAAGGTTTTGAGACTGATTTTCATAAAAGGTGAAAAGGGCGTGTTGCTGTTTCACTTGGATCTATGAAAAAAAGTTATTTTCAAGCTTAAGACAAAAAGTTTTTCAGGTTTTACGAGAAGATGGACATGGCATGGACTCGCTCGCTTCAAAACATAATAATCCGCGTGTGTAATAGATGTGTGCGTTATGACAGCTACTTAATTAATAAATTAATTGGGATATGGAGTTGATTAAGGGAATGGAATTTTCACTCGACTTTAATCTATGCACAGGAGAGAGAAGAATGTAAGCTTGTTTGTTTTTTGGGGGTTGCTAATTATTTTAGGGAATTTTTAATTCTCTGCGTCTTTTCGGAGGTAAAAGGTTTAGAAATTTTTGAATGAATTTTTCATTTCAATGTTATTGAATGAACGTCATTTACCATGCAGCCACAGAATCTGTACTACAAATATAAATTCAGATTTTACAGATTCTATCGTTGAACATATTTAAAGCAATAGCATTTAATCATTTCCTTCCAACCGGGAAGTCAAACGGTTCATTAAAAAGTCACTTGGGGTAGTGCATCGACCCAGTCCCAGCAGCAGCAGATACCGTGCAAAATCAATTCCCATTCATCCCATTATACCACACATCACATCATCCATCGCATACCAAACCAATGTCACCGACGACGTGCGTCCAGCAAAACCCTAAAACCGCGCGTAACAATAAGATAGCGACTAGCGACAGATAGCACAATGCACCACAGCTTGATGTACACTCTGCGGTCTTTCCATGACTAATTTTTTTCGTGATATAAAAGCACGCAATTTAGTATGTATTTCGAAACAGATAAACTAATTGCCCTGAGAGAACAACTCACATTCATTTAATTTTAATGAGATAACGATGATGCGTTTCCACACGTGTTGGAATAAAAGACTGATATCATTCAGAATGACACTGATCACCCTTTGATGAACCACTTGAAGTTTTTCGAATAGTTTTGCTTATTAAAATACACTTGAAAAAAAGAAGAAAACTGTCTACAGGAAAGAGCCTTCGTAGTATGTATTGTGCCATCCAATTAATAGAATGATGCTGCAGCAGGATTGAGAGCAGATGAAGAGAAAAAAGTATTTTTTATCCAGAGAGAATGAGGTTTTTAGGAACAACCTTCTTTTTTCATAATTATGTTATTCCAGAGAGATAATCCTCGAGGACTCTTGTGAAACTTGAAGAAAAAGGATTGAGTGGTTGTTGGGGAATCCTTTTGTGTATGAGATGAGCCCCTTTGAAAATGTATGCTATCCCCTTTCTCTCTTCAACAATAATATTGCGTTTTTAATGGGACAGTTATTGTCGTGTTTTTTTCACTGGGAATGAAATAAGTGAGGTCTTAATAACCCTGGAATGGGTTTAGAATGACAGTTATTGAGGTTTTTCGAATAATGAAATTCGGAGAGCCTTTTTGTTTGGGTTTTTTTTAAAACAAACAAAAATTGACAATATGAATTGTTTGTGGAATTTATTATTTTTGTTACATGAAGTACGTAGGGTTGGGTATTGAAACATCATATTATCAGGATATAACTCTTTCGAAGAGGAATTTTTTCGAGTAAATGATGCACGTATTCTCCTTCGGAATGATTTTATTTGCACAATTTTGAATAATGGACAAATTGGTTAGAATAACTGTGCTAACTGTCTACCTAATATCTACATAGTGTCAACTCAATCAGAGTCGGTAAACGGGTAAACTCAGGTATAACGGTAAAGAAGCAATGCTAATCAAATGGCAGCTTTACCTGAGTTTACCGTCTCTGATTGAGTTGACACATAGTTAGAGAATTTCCAGCGGTAAATCAAACTAAAGCGTTGGCGTGTAAACGTAATAAGCACCAAAAAAGGAAGTGGTTTATATGAAACAATGAAATCGCATAGGTAATTTCCAGATTTGATTTTAGAGTAAGTAATTGAAATTAGAACTCGAGATTTTTTACGAATGAGATGCATTAAATCTTCCTTCTTGCCTCTGCGACCAGAATGATTATTACTATTACATAATACTTTCACCAGAGAAAACTTCAAGTCGACTTGGCATCTTTAACGGTTTCCAGGTGGTATGGTGGAAAACCGATGTGCTGTCACAATCACAATCCCTTAAAGGTGGCGTCGAAAATTATCTCTGAAATATTATCGACTAAATATTTTCCGCTGGATTTTTTTCTCCGTTAGTATGTCAATTGAAAGAAACGGCGAATGCTATTTACTTCGTTGATGGTCTCGTGATTGGTGTCAAAATATCGGAATATTTGCAGGGTTAAATATTTTACTTAACTGTTGTGTTGATTGACCCATAAAATACTACTTAATCCAGAATCATATTTTTTCGAGTAAATGATGCACGTATTCTCCTTCGGAATGATTTTATTTGCACAATTTTGAATAATGGACAAATTGGTTAGAATAACTGTGCTAACTGTCTACCTGTCGTTGATGGTCTCGTGATTGGTGTCAAAATATCGGAATATTTGCAGGGTTAAATATTTTACTTAACTGTTGTGTTGATTGACCCATAAAATACTACTTAATCCAGAATCAAGTAGAATTTAACTATTAACCAAGCAAGGCAAACTCTTCTGGCTTGGAAAAGTACCTAGTAGATTATAATGGTTGGCAGAAAATGCTTCCAGCATCTTTTTTCCTCGTGCTCTTCCATCCGCATCCTGATATTTCTTGCACTTATTTGCCGACTCATGATTTGATTTAGACAGCTTTAATAAATAAATATTTCGTCGGAAAACTTCCTCGACTGCTCTACTTCCACCTTCCTCCCTAAGTCAAAAGTCAAGATTCCCAGCCAAATTATAAGTCAGCAGAGAAAGCAACACTTATTGGATCCCAATTGTTTTCTCTTGCAAAATAGCAAAACCCAACAAACCTCCACAAAACAAATTGGCTACAATTAGCAATTCACCAAGAAAAAAGTTTCAATTAACCGCCTCGTCCACTTTCCAATTCGCATCAGGTCTATTAAATGCCAAGCGATTTAAATTAATTTTAATGCCACCCATTAGGCATATAAAAAACCACATAACCGCAATTAGTATTCATTTATTCCAGCGCATCATCAGCGGCACCACACCACACCGCATTGTTTCACTCTGCCTCTTTGAGAAAACGTCATCATTACCGAAATATATTGTTATTATTACGAGAGCCATATAATATCTTCTCAGCTAGAGAATGCGAACAGCACGACGCTTAATTCACATGCCGACAGCCATAGATTATATTAGCGAACACAACAAAGTGCTCTTATTATTACCACTACTGCCTCCTTCCACACTAATTCATTAGATTCATCTCTGCTGCACAGCATCTGTTTGGTGTGTAGGTACATTAAAATACGCAAGTGAAAACAAGCGAAAAATTTGTTGTCGGATTCACACACACAAGAGCGTACAAATTATTATTTCGCATTAATTCCCGATATCTCTTCATCTCTGATCACCACAAATAATCATAAAGTCACTCCACCATATTGAGTCATTTTGTAACTCTTACAAAAGGATCAGCCGAGTCTATTTCTCCTTACCTACGCCTATACATTTTCTTGAAGAAGCAAAACCAACCCTTTCTACAAATGCTTCCCTTTTTTCAATTCTTCAACCCTGATCCGGTTTTTTCACCACCACCACCGCAATTTTCTTTTTTTTCTGCAAGCGGATATTATACAAACATGTCGGACAAGCTCTCGTTTTCGCAAGCAGGAGCGAGCACTTAAACCGTATTATTATTACTACTCCACTTTTCTTTCTAGTTTGTACTTTTCGGATCGAAAACAAGAAAGGGGAAGTTTCGGTTTTATAGTACTTTTTTCACGTGTGGTGGGCTCCTTTTTAGCCTCTCTCTGCATAAATATTCGTATATATTGCCATTCATACATAGGTGAAGTGAAGAAATGATTGATGGGTTGGTATAATATTTCGCTTTCGTTTTCAAAAAAACTAAGAGTAGTCGTATCTTATGCTACCCCATTTCCTAATCCTGATTGGTCCTGAAAGGTANATTTCCTAATCCTGATTGGTCCTGAAAGGTAGGGAAAAAATAATTTAATGAATACACACGTACGCAGTATAGTAAATCCCCTGAAAGCAGGAAAACGAACCCAATTTCGGAAATCGTTTTGTGCGAAATACCATTAATTTTAAATGGACTAATGATTACATACGCACCCAACGTTTTTTTTAATCCTGAATCCTGAGGACAAATGTGGAGAAAAAAATAATATATTATCCACCTATTAATTCATGTGATGTTTTTAGTGTGGTTTAGTTTAGAGGGAACGGAACACTTGATGATAATGAATATTACACGATAAAATCATTTTTCGCTTTAATTCCTCCTCCCACCTTACAATACCGCAAGCGGGGCTAGAATCTAAATGCCTATCTATCTAGCTCCCATATATTTCCAGGAGCAAAAATAATAATAATGTAACGAAACTTCATTTCAGCCATCATCATGAGAATCAAAGTCATCTGCAAAGCGATGAGAACGGATTTCTGTACACTTTAGAAATTATTTTCACCGTGAAAATGTTGTTTTCTGTCCACCTCTGAAAAGAAATCCTGTTGAAATTGTGGTAAGACATGCTGCTTCTGAGTTTTGAATTAAAGCAGCAGCAGCATCATAGAGATCACCTCAAGGGACATATGCATATGGCATCAACCAACTCACATACTCGCATTAAAAAACTGCCAAAAAACGCTAAATGGTGAAGGCATTATACTCGATTCTAAAAGAATGATGATGATTATGATGACGAGAAGACAAGCAAACGTACACTTTTTTTTTATTCAGACACGTATCAATTTATTAAAGCACGTAAGAAGGATTAGTAAACTGTGATGCGTTATTTTTTCTGTTCTGCTGCTCCTTCGCAATAATAATTATATTTTTTATGAACATGAGAGAGAGGTAGAGATGTGATGAAGTTTAAGGAGAAACCTTGCGGTAAATTTGGATGACGTGAGGTGCATGAAACAAACAACAGCGATTCTCAAAAGCGGTTTTCATGCAAAATAAGACAAAAAAGAAGTTTGAAGTAAATTTGTAAGTTTTTGGATTGCGATCATGATGGTGTGAAGTAATGTGAATCCCACAAAAAATACTTCTCCTGCAAAATAGAATTCAAAAAGACTCTTTTGTTTGGCATAATAAGAAAGTGTAAAGTGAATTCTCGTGTTCAAAACTGTTTGAAAAGAAAATTGCATTACAAAATATGTAAAGTTTTAAGAGAACAATTGATTGAGGTATGGAATACAGTTTGTGAAGTTCTTCTTCTTTCCTCCTAACCATACATTCCCCCACTTCTCCAGATTTCCAGGGCTGAACGCTAGCGACGCCCAAAGGGTTTTTTGAACCCCAACCGTGGAACTTTTTTCTCTTCTTCTCCAGAAAACGTTATTTACACAGACGTGTATGTGTGTGTATTCATCTCTCTCTTTTTCATTTTCTCCCGTTGCACTTGTTGTCCTCCCACCGGAAAATATACTCCCTTCCTCGTATCCCAACTACTCTCTCTTCAAATAGCTCCGAGCAGTCGTTGTCCTATTATTTCCCGCGGAACGTGGAGGAAAGTACATATGAAGACTTCTGAGCATCAGGGGAAAGTACGGTTTGTACTACATCCAATTTCATTCTTCTCCCTGGCACGAGTCCATTTATGAAATTAAAAGTTTGAAAGAGTCCATAAAAAGAGTGGAAAAAATACATCTCGATATATATCTTCTTTTTTCCGATTCTCTCTCTTGCTCACGGCATTAATAAACCCTTAACGAGTCAGAGTCACAGACGTAGTTTTTTTCGGAGTGAAAGTAGAGAAAGATACGATCAGGATGAGGACGAGTTTTTCCAGCACTCAGGGAGGAAGATCATCATCATTCCTATCGGGAAAAATTAAAATCGAACTGAGCTCCACTGCCACTGCTGCTGCTCCCAGTAACTCGTTTTTCTCGTGAATTGTCGAGGAAAAAGACCCGTTAGGAATCCGGAGGAAAAACAAAAAAAAGGACCGAGAGACACGGAGAGAGGGCTTAATGTGCTTGAAGCATCGTGCGAATATATAGTAGAGCACACACCCCGAAAAAAGGTTTTGAGTTTTTAAACCACGCCAGGAGCAGGAGCCAACAGAAACAGAGGAACGAACCAACGGGCTCGATTTTTCAGCGGAAAACATTTCTCCTCGGCTTCGCCTCAGACTGTATCTTTGTGTGTTCACTGTACACACAGAGAGTCAGTAGTAGCAACTGAGAAACTGAATGAAGAAAATCCGCATCATCCGCATACATTTTTATTAGCACGGGAGCAGGGTAGGCCAGGCTGCTGGTGAAAACATGGAGAAAATAGGAAAGGTCTGAATATGTGGAATGGGTCTCTCTCTGCGAAAATGTAAACCCTAAAGCGCATTATTATTACAAAATAGGGATGATACAGAGGAAAAAAGGGAACTTATTCTTTTCGGCCCTTGTCGCTCCGAGGATATCCCTCCACACACACCAAAAAATAATATTGCCCGAGTCGGTGCTCGCACTCTTTCTCTTCTTCTGCTCCTGCTGCTGGATTTTCTCTCGAGGAGCCAGGGCCAGGAGAAACTCTCGGGTTGATTCACAGTGTATCTGTTGGTGGTAGTGGTGAAGGCGGCGGCGGTGGAATAGAAGAAGGAGCAGAGAAAATTACGTTGCTTCCAGCAGCACGCTTCACACACAAAAAAGCAGTGATTACTGCATAAAAAAGGGCTGCGAGGGATGAACAAGTCCGTTATTTCCCTTCAGGATTTATTTTCAGAGGAGAGGAAAAAGCCCGCAAGTGCGATAGTTGCTCCATACATCTTGTGTGTTGTAATTTGAGAACCACATACCATCAAGTCAAATTAGGGGGAAGTGAAAGTTTGACTTTTATCTCACCTAAAAACTTCTTCTCTCTCTGGAATTTTACAAAAGACTTTTTGGAATGACATTGGAATTTTTAAATACACGTGCCAAAAAAGACTGAAGAAGCGCCACAACCACTTAGTTCACAATTAAACCATCAGCAATAATTAGAAAGTGGGAGCCGATAAAAGTTTTTATTGTTAAAAAAGATGCCATATCATCATCACCATCCGTCTTCAGCCGCAGCGTCTATGTCGGCAGCCGCTGGAGCCTCGCCGAGGTGTTGGCCACATGACATGTCATTCCTCGCTTTAGAGTCCACTGCCGCTGCAGCCGCTTGGCAGGTAAGATCACAACAGATTTTTTTTCTCCTATTCTTTTTCTACAACCGCGAGTGTAAACAAGTTTTTTTTCCTCCTTCTTCTACGAGAGATTAGTTTGTTCTTCTCTCTTGCTTGCATACTCAACTCAGCACCATTCACCCAACCAACTACAGTGACACAGCAGAAAAAAAGAGAACTTGTTTTCTTCAGGTTTGTTCAAGCAAGCTCATTTGCATGAACTGTTTGGGGATAGATAAAAGTACATGATCATCAGAATAATATGGTGACACACAGACAGACGGAGGAGAAGGGTTTAAACTGTCGCGTGCCATACATATTTCGTTGGGAGTGACATCATTTACTTTTTCAATTTCACGGCATGTTTCAATCTGAAGAGGTCTTGTAAAAACCGCTGTGTCGAGAGTGTGGGCTTTCCAGCTGGGTGACCACCGAAATTACATGTTTCGATTTTTCCTCCTGTGGTGGCAGTGGTGACAAAAAAATGTTCACCCTTTATGCTTTTGTCCGTTTCATTTGTCACCTGCACCTCTACACGGGCTTAAGTCATCAATTGAAATAACAAACTGTGGTCTGACTGTCTGACCCATTCAACCTTAGTAGCACATTTAAATATCCGTCAAAACAACAACTGGCTTAATAATACGCTCCATTTCACGAGTAAATTATAAATTCACTGAAAAAATCCTACTTTGAACCAAAAGTATAATATCCATTCCATTTTTTATGATGTCTTGCATACGCCCGAAAGAGATGAAGATGATCATCATGATGATCCGACAGAGAAAAAATCTCTGGAAAAAAAGAAGGCGTGTGCCCAAAATGAAAGCGTGAAAAGTGAGCTTAAAAATGAATAATAGTTTTACTGGAATGGCTTAATGTGCAACGAGACTTTTAAAGGTAGAGGTCTTTTGGGGTTAGGGATTATAGTACACTCTTTTGGGGGGAAATGTCACAAGGAAAAACAGTGGCGTAACACCAGACACCATACACATTCCACTCCAGTCAATTAAAATTAGTTCTGCAGTCGATTGAGTCTGTCACAACAGAAAAGAGAGAGATGTAATATTATTCAGTTTGAATCTTTGATAGGGGAAGATCAAAAGGGAAATGAAATTGTATCGGAAAATGAGGAAGGAAAGGGTGTAGTCGATCCTTTTTGACTCTCTCACATCAAGCTTGGGCTTTTTCCCTTTAAAAAAGTTAGTTTGTCTTTTGGGGAAGATTGCTTTCTGGATATCAAGTTGCGTTCACTTTTTCCACTCGAGTTTTGTAAACAGAGTCGCAAGGAAAAAGTTTGCTCAAGACACGCTATGCAATGCACACAATGATGATGATGGAGAAGTGCAATTCTTTCTAGGGAGCGCGTGGCTTGTTCACGGTCAAGTTAATTCAGATTTGATGTCATTTTGTTTTTCTCTATCCACTTGTCCATGAGAGGGAATCAGAGCGAGGTAGGAAAAAATGGCTGAGTATGTGGATGTATGTACGGTTTCGAGTATCATGGAATGGCGGCGGTGGTTTGGTGGGATGGGATTTTGTTATTTTAAGTTTTGAGAGGATAACTTTTTCTGTGGGAAGTGGAGATTTTTATTAGGTTTCTCGAGTGCACTTTCAACCTTGCATAACTTATTGCTCTTCTGGCTTTTTGGATGGTTTCTCAGCTGAACCAGAACCAACTTTTGGATCTTGAGAATGCAATGGCTGAAAAAGCTTCCATTTTCATTCTTAAAATGTCTTAGTCATTGAAGCCATATTACTATTGCATTTTGCTTGGAAAGCAGATTTTGCTCTACTTTGAAAACGCAACTTCACACCCCAAATTAAGGCTGATCGATTCAGTTTCGAACAAATCTGTACATCTCATCATATTTTCGCTGAATGATAAATAATCGAATT
>JAHZNI010002413.1:0-15219 GCA_027744415.1 Seira ritae | reverse complement strand
TTTAAATAAATATTTAAACTAATATTTGGAATGTAGGGTGGGTCAGTTGCATTGACTTAAAAAGGTGAAACGAGCCCATAAAAACAATTAGCTACACCTTCGGGCTCAATGAACCCGGCTAATTCATCAAGTTCAATTTTCATCACTCCATATATTTATGGGACTCCCACGCTCTTCCAAAATGCAATTCATATAACTTCAATTTTGCAAAACCAACTTCAGAATGTTATCGAATCCTAATCAAATTTTGCTTAGTCTAAAAAACAAGATTTAAGATTTAAAAGAAGCCTTCATGATTTATGTGACCAAATTAAGGATTCTGCATTGTTTAAGCCCACCAACACAAAAAACATATCTCAGAGAATCGATTGTATTCAATGATACAGCAATAAATAATGCTATTAGAACTAATAATTATTCCAAACCCAACAATCCTTCGCCAAAATAATGAGTACAAGTTCAGTTCAGAATTTCAGATGCCGAAAATTATTTCATATTTCTTCTTCGAGACTGAGAGCAACGGTCGGTAGTTTTGGTGGTGGTTTGGTTTGGTATGATCTCAATCTGCAAATTCTCAAACAATTGCATGAAATACTGCGAACACATGTGTACGTGTTACAGTTTCTTCAGTTCACTTATTATGATTTATTGACAACATTTTATTTACGATCTTTCGATTTGCGACCTGGTTGACTTTCGGGTAGTCACTAGTCAGTGGCAGTGGGTGACGTAATTTTCCAAACGAGTTGCTTCAAAACTTTTTCAGTAATAATTGGTCTTTAAAAGTAAATTCTTCAAATTCCAATTCAAATGCGATGTAGAAAAAAATTGAAGTCATAGAAAATAATAATGAACTACCACAAACAAAAAAATACAATGCTACTACTTGCTCACCATTTGACGATTCGTTACTTTATGCGTTTTTCTGCGTCTGCTACTACTGATGAAGCTGATGCACTTAAACTTTGCAGGAAACATTTAGAAATGCACTAAAACCACATTTTTTCTAGGCTTGATTTGCAATTTTAATTAATGTGTAGTACCTCGACAAAAAAATTTCAGTCAACTGGGCTGAGTTATTTTGCGGGTGTAATTGCGTTGCTAAAAAACTTATTTTTAGTTCGGATGATACCGATGTGATGCGATGCCTTCCTGGTATGTATATTGTGTATTTTAAATAGAATTTAATATTCCCGTTCATTAGTCATTGTTTGCACTATACTTACTAAGCTTAACAGTTTATGAGTCATTTCATAGCTCAGCTAGGATCATGACTCTGATTTAATTAGAAAAATGACAATAGTGTCATTCGAATTCAAATTAGCAGCAGTAATGAACCTAACATTATTATGATGCGTATAATCCGGTATACGTAGAGGTAAACAGGTCTTTTATTTCATGTATTACGCTCTGCTGCAATTACGTATTTTCGCTTACCTCAACCACTGAATCATCAAGAGCATTTCTGGATTTGAAGAGGAAGCTAAGAGGACCCCATGGCATTTTCTTTCCTCCATTTTGTTGTGATGTCTGCTTTCCAGCATTGTTGAATTTAGCATCGAGGCCACCTCCATGTTGAGATTCTGAAAGAAAAAATAGAAACATTCATTACAATTTTTGGTAGGTAATTTAATTATTATCTAATGTAGGGTTGTGTAACGTATATAACTTCCACTTTTCCAATAATTTCATAGTTAAGTACAATGCCTTTCTCTGCTACGTCTCAATATCACAATTACGAACTATAAATCATTAAAAGGATCATAAAGGAATGCATTTATTATCAGTTCTTTAACCATTTCAATTCGCCGATTCAATCAGAAAAACGAGTTCGAGTAATGGCATATTGTGTTTTGACGTAACCGCACTTTACAATTTACAATCATTCCTCAAAAGACTAAATTTAAAAACGAAAGCATTCTACCTTTCTGCATTTTTTCGCCCATTGTACGTATATTTGGTCCAACAATGAAATTCATCTATCTCGAATCTAAAATGCATTAAATTTGTTCTCACATCGCATCACATGTGTATTGACAATTTCAGGATCATCTAGCGATGACATGTAAAGGCGGAGGAATAAAATCACGCATTTTAATGCCACGCCAGCAGTAAAATCGCAAGGCAGCTAGGACTGTATCGACATTACTACCAGACCAGAGAATGCATAAACAGCACCGCAAGGCAAATTGCATTCACACATCTCCCAGAAAATTGCAATTTTCAAAACTTAATGACTGACCAAATAGGCCTGCGAGGAGGTGAAAACCGCAGGGCAATGCTCTATATTCATTCATGAAACTCAAATCAGTCAGTAAATAGTAAGGAAGCAGTTCAATCAATTCTTTGTCAAAATACAACTGTTACGTTACGAGCAGGTAAAAACTGCTGGTCTACAATATGGTATTTAATACATAATACATATACGACAAATGATCGATTAGCCCCAACACGAAAGAGCATACATATCAAAAACTAATGAATTATTTAATTATTCATAAATTATTGCAGAAAAAAGTAGATCAACCCGTATAATTGGAGAAAAAATATTTACTGAGATCTTCATCGTCGTCAACACGCACGTTTTATCTTTACCATTACTGAATTTCGGCTGCATCAGTGAAAACTAGTCATGGCTTCCAAGAAGCAAAGTAGCATTTCCTGGTGAATAAAAGCCCAAAACACACATACCTACCTACGTCACCCCACAAAGTTAATCGCAAAGATTTGTTTTCAGCTTTCCACATGCCAAATGCCAATCTTATTAACCTTTACCCCGTCATATATTCTATTGACATGCTTTCATCTTGTTTTCTTGTTTGCGTAAATCCTAATTTCTAATCTGACTAATCAGCGCTGCACCAAGCATCCTATGCATTATCCCTTTTGTTTCAACGACTTCACCTGTTCGTACGCAATATTTATTATTGTTACCTCACCTTCCTCATTTACTCTCTCTCTCTCTCTCCATCTTACTTATCCATCCATCCATCCATCCATCTACTTCTACAGGCTCAATTCATTAAGCTTTAATGTATGAAAGCTCTCATGTCAGAAAAGATCAGTCAGCATTATTAGCGCTCGCTCGCACTTTCATTCTAAAGGTGTCATATGGAATATCCTCGCTCAATCATAATCATAAAATAAACATTCCCTGTTTCTCAACTACACACCCAAAAAAGAAGTTTCACTGTTCATTGACGCTGATTTGCAAAGGATTCTCTTCGAAAGATAATACGGCTGATAAAGAAAAAAAATATTCTCTTTCGCAAGACGATTTTTTTATCTCATTACCCCGTCTAGCATAAGTACCTATGTACCTACCTACACCTTGCAATTAAAATGCGTCTCCATTAAGGAGGTTTTGACAAAACATGCAAATGGCTTTGTTTGTTTTTCCTATTAAAATGTAAGTTATGGGGAACCCTTCTGACATTTCACCGTCTCCTCGTCGTTGCGTTGTTGACACCCATTCATACAATATGTTTTCCATCCTCCATCTCCAATGCACACGTACTTTTTGAATGAATGAAGATATTTTTAATGAGATAGATGATGATGATGAATAAATAGGACTAGGACGATACATATTGCATTGGATTGTGGCTACGCGCTCTGTTGTCCGAAGAGTGCGTGCGTAGGGATTGACCGTATCATGAATAATGCAAAAAAAGAAATTAGAATACTGACCCTATGGCTCAGCTACAAAATATTATTGCTATTATGTTGCAACTTGCAACAGTGTTTGCGTTTGGGAAATTAGTCTCAATTCCAATTATTCGAAAGCTTTTCATGCCCTAGTCCATATGCTTATGCCTCTGGGGCTTTACAATTTTTCAAATTTAAGTCTAAGTCTCGCTCCATCAAGAAATCAATCAATCAATTTAGGTAGCTCATAGATTCACAGCTTCAGCTCAAGCCAAGCCTAATCTGACTGAATGTCACCTTCAGTGTCAAAACAACAGAGGCTTAAACTCAAAGTCAAAATGTCTTATGGCAGCACAATAAAATATAGGTAATCGTAATCACAATCAGCTTTTCAGATCGGAATACCTTAGGCACCTTAAAGAATCCATTGAATTGAACTGAAGGCGTGGGAGAATCTAAGCTGTAGCTGTAACAATATTTTTTTCTTATCGCGCCAGAGTAACATAATAATACCACCTTTGTGCTTTGTGTTCCCCATTCATTTCAATTTTTTTGACGTGACGGCTACTTCTGTTCTGCTGATATTATCATCGCATCGCATCGCCTAATCACATCTTAATGACGACTATAATAATAAACCATTAAAATAAACAGTGCATTTGTATTTTATATTTGTAACTGTACAATAAATCAATCTCGAAGCGGTTGAAGCGATGTCATTTATTTTCACTAATTGAATAATATTAGGATTCCACATAGTTCTAATATCATCACCTCCTTTCTTTTCGAATGAATTATTATGGCGATACGTATTTAGATCTATCTTGAAGATAGACAAATATGCAATTCTTGAGTCTTGAGTCATAATCATGACTATATGACATAAGGACAAGTCGTTATTTTATATTAACCTGCATTCCTTTTTCCCTTCTGCTTGTTTACATTATGCCATATTTATATTATTGCATTATTGCCCCATTGTTACTGCAGGGCATGGCAAGGTTGATCTTACAGAATTACATTTTTCATTTCAATTCAAACATAAAGAGAAATAGGTGAATGAATAGTAAAATTGAATCAAGATGTTTTCTGTCACTATTTTTATGCTTTAAGCCTGTCAAGAACTAAGGCAAAGACCCAGAGACGAGACAGGTACCACAATGAAAAAATGAAAAACAAGAGAGATTGAGGAGATGGAGATGGTTATGTATGTGGTAATAAAAAAATTATTACATCGTGTAATTTGTCATGTCATGCCATGATCACTCTATTTTATGCATTTCCACTTTTCATTTCAATTTTGTTTCATTGATACATGTGCATACTTCAAACAGATTAAAGTAAGTAGTGCATGGGACAGGGACTAGAACTAGGGCTATGTCAAATGCAAAACAATTACATTACCCTTCCCGTTTTTTCAACGTCTGGTGCTCCTTAAGTCCTAAATAAGACATTGAAAATTGAAATTAAGTTCCATAAGGCAAATATATATTTTCCTAAAGTCACGACCATCACCATTACCATCATCCTAGTCGTAATCCACATCGACACCAATTACCTTCGACATCAATATTAAAAGTCAATTGGGTGTCTTTTGCTCCTATGTATGTATTTTGATATTTTCAGTATGTCACAATAAAAAATATTAATAATGATTATGATTAGGTATCTTTTTGTGTGGCAAGTTCATTATTGAAAATGACACAGCAAAAGAGAAAAGAAAATACATACATATTTACCTACATAATACTTAATCCCAGATTTACCTAATTAAACGGGAGAGAGATGACATAATTCGAAATACTTTATGACGACATGCATATGTAGGTGCCTATTTACTTACCTAATTAGTATTTTTACTAACTTTACTCCTTTCTCTTCTCTTCTGTTTTTGTTTTGATTGTGAACTTCTTAAAAGATTTCTCAGTCGTAATTTTCTTCGCTAAACTTTATTAGGCCTTGAGGCTATGCATTGCAATGTGATTGCGATTCAGATTCAGCAGTGAACCAGAACCACAAACTACAGTACTAGTACAGTTGGGAGGGAAGACAGATATTTTTTTGCAAAGGAACCACAACTCATTTGAGTCAACTTGTAATATCAAGGCTATAAGGCCACCAGGACGTATTTTGGTGAAGATATTTGTGTGAGATAAAACCTGATATGGAGTAGAGATAGCTGATAACGTTGGAATTCTGTCTGCTAGTTCCCACGATATTTAAAGTCTTGGTTTGACTTTTCATGGATGCAATGAAAATATGAATGAACCAGGAACTAGCCTAAATTCCTTAAAGAACTATCAGTGAACATGGCTTAACTAAAGGAACCACAACTCATTTGAAAAAGGCAACTCATATCAAGGCTATAAGGCCACCAGGACGTATTTTGGTGAAGATATTTGTGTGAGATAAAACCTGATACGGAGTAGAGATAGCTGATAACGTTGGAATTTTGTCTGCCAATTCCCACGATATTTAAAGTCTTGACTTTTCATGGATGCAATGAAAATATGAATGAACCAGGAACTAGCCTAAATTCCTTAAAGAACTATCAGTGAACATGGCTTAACATCTGAATTATAATTACGGAAGACAGAGAAAGGAAATACCGTGTAAAGTACATAATATGAAGTCTATGAGCTCGCTCGTTACTGATTTGATTCGATTCAGCCCAGAATGTCTGCAATCTGCATTTACTTGACATTGAAAATTTTGTGTGTGAAATGCAACGCAAAGCAATGCAATTCTATCTATGTACTTGTATCCTCTGTAATCCATTCCATTTATCTATTTGTGAACTTCAAATTACGCCATGGCCTCCATCCTGTCTAGAGTCTCTTCTTACATTATATGTTTCCTTTGATACTCGTATAATTTTTGTGAGTTGTCAATAATTACGTGGATATTGCATTACCTCATCTGAGCTCTATAATCTCTGTGCCAGTGCCAGTGCACAAAAGAATGATATGAAAATTAGCTCAGAATTCAGAATGGGGAGGAAATGGATCATGAAACTTGAGCTTTTCATTTTGACAAAAAAATTATTCCCCGCAAAAATAGAAAATTGCGAATGTCAATGGAACAAAACCAGAAAACCACGAAGGAATGCCGTAGTCTAAGCCAAAGCTGATTCGATTCTGCAGTACATAAGTATTCAGCAGTGGGAAAAAGAATCCTTCAAAAGTCAAAGAGGAATTCAGAAGGAAGGTGTAACTTTACTTCAAGGTTGCTCTATCATCGATTGAGGTTTGCATTTTGCATTGCATGCATGCATGCATCGATGAGGATTTTCACTAAGACTAAATTTCATTCTTCACGGATCACAGGTGCAGAAACTGACACGAAATTAGGTTTCATTAACTTCACATCAATCATTGAGCGACATTCAAATTACTTTTTTTTCTGACTTTTACATGCCATGTTATATACTCGCTAACTGTTCTGTCCCCTCTAAGCTGTGCTGTGTGAACGAACGAATGAATGAATGAATGAATGTAAATTGTGATAAATGTTTTTTTCTCACTTGTATAATTGACTTATACTCCTTCTGACGTGTCCGAACCAGAAGGAATGTCAAAAGTTAAATGGGCAAATGAAAAGATAACACGTAAAGCTCTCTGTCTGTCGGGGCTTCCGGCTATAAGAAAGAATTTAAATGCTTTCGTGTGTAAAGCTTGGTAAAGCGAAGTCTCAATATTTCCAATCTATAAAGTAATTTGAATATTCATGTCCGAATCCGGTATTGAGTTATCGATTTGATAGTTGATGTGATCGAGTCGGTGATATCGGCATCGGCTTCATAAAAAAAGTGGTTTTTCATTCATGTTCTAGATCAATTGCTACTTACTTACAACTACCAAACAACATCACGACGTACATAATACCTAACTGTTTTTTTTCTAAAAGTGGCTAATCAAAACTAGGAGAGATCTGCTTTCTGCTTTAAACAAGATCTGTTCATCTGCAATATATAAAATAACTACTTAGCTCCTTTCTTACGGCAAGTACTTATCACACCACACCGGTAATCGGTAATAGTAATATATTATATAACTATCGATTGATGCTATAATTTGAGAGTGTTCAGAAACTTTAAAGAGTTCTACGCTGCATGCATGTATAGTTCTATTTACTGAGCATATGTGTATTTTTGCTTTGCCAATTGTAATTCTAAATCGGTTGAAGTATGGATTGCCTTGTTGAAAGCCATATTATATATTTTGCCATTTTATTACATCATCGATAAGCATGGACCATAAGTATTTTATCTACTATTGAACTTATTTCCCTTTGCCCGACAAATTTCCAGAAGCCATCAAAATACAACGAAAACAAAGACATCGCTCGCATTTTAAAAATTGAAATTCATTCATTGCTTTACAAATATTTCTTCAGAAAAGTGGATTCAAGGTCGGTCATGTTATCAAATACATAGATGCAGTGCATCGTGTATTTAGTTTAGTAATCCTCATGTCATGTCATGTCATGACACTAAAATATATCTGCATTTATAAGTAGACAATGCATGTTAAAGTTAAACGTTACCCCCATCGCGTTTTTCGTTAAGTGGGAGTTTTGTTTCAAGATTTAATTCCTTTTTCAAGTCGGGGTCGTGAATGAAGACGTGTAATGCAATCTGCATTATTATTACTATTACTATTTACTATCAATTGAATGAATGACTGCAAGTGAATGAAAAAGCATCCTTCTTCCTTTCACACATTTTTTTTGTGATTTTTATTTCACAAAAGGAATAAAATAGGCAATATAAAAATATTATAGCAACACCAACTTGCGCTTTCGTGCGCACTCATTTGCATCGCCGTCATTTACTATTAGGATTAGCCTTTATGTAACCTTTGAAGTATTAAAAAAAATTCATGTGAGCCATGTCATGTCATGTAGGTAAGTGTCATTCACGCACCAAATATTATTATTGTTACCCATTATTATTATTAAACATTGTTTTGAGAAATGTGTCAATCTTCCGAGTGGAGTGGAGTAGTAGCAGCATTATAGTAGGTATAATTTTTTTTCCAATGGGCCATTGTGCATTGTATGCCATTATAATACTATTGCATTTTTATTTTTTGTCCATGAAGCCTTCAAGTATATCGTGTAGGCGGATAACAATTTTTTTGTAAGAAAAAAGATGGCAAATTATCTACAAGAAGCTTTGATCACTGTTGAAAAAATAATTGTAATTGTTATTAGTAGTTGTAGTTGTAGCGTGAAGTGTCTGTTTTCATGTCCCTCCATACTTAAAAAATAACGGCTTTGGGAGGCAAGGGTAAGGGTGCAACGAAAATCTTGGTAATTTTGATATAATCCCAATGAATTTTTTTATGAGAAGTGGAATGGATTGGATATAAACTTTTATGTTACTGTAATCCTCAAAACGTTTTCGTTCTCCTTGACCGGAGAGGATTTCATATGAAAATGTAAACTTAACTAGAAGTGAGTGGCTTGGCTCAGGCTGCAAAACAAAACACTAGACAGACAGGCATTCTATTTAAATACTATTTTTTGAAAGGAATTCTGATTTTTTCACGATTTCTTGGACATGAATGAACAGATATTCAACCGTAAGCCTTAGAGAATGTCCACTTCAGACGAAAACGGAGATGAAGGGAAAAATCGAAAAAATTTTAAATTTGAATCATGCCGAGACTTTGATTTTTGAATGGGAAAGGTAAAAATTTGTTTTTTAGTGTTTAATTATGCAGGCAGACAACGCACAGTAGTGGACTTTAACAGCAATCAACTGGGACTCGGGACAGATGAATAGGTATAGTCTAACAGCCACCCCTAAAATGTCGAAGATGTTTTCGAGGATTATCGGGATTATCAGAGAAAAAGTCACGTCCTCTTTATGACGAATTGATGATCATGACCACTTATTAATGAAAAATTTTTCATTTCGCGTGAGATTTTTTTCTCCTAAATAAGGTCCTCATCTGAAAAAATGCACTACTGTGACAAAGCGATTCGTTTAATTCTCAATTCTCCTGTTGTTAGAAATAAACAGTTACGTAATCTCATCTCATCTGATGATTTCCAAACAGTGCTAATGAAAGTAGGTAACGCAAGAGAAATGCATGCATTCATGTTGAGCAGAATTAGAATTATTCACATATTTTTTATTAATACACAGTTTGATTAAATTGCTTCTGCCTGAATAAGCAGCCCAAAGCTAATGTCTTTGAGTACTTATGTATCCCACAAAAAAAAACAAGGGGATGAAGACACGTGCGCAGCATGATCCAAAGAATATATTCTTTTTGAAAATAATTTATCCAGTTCCACTTCACTCCCCCTAAAGCCTAAAACGATGTGATTGCAAATTTGCAATTTGCATTTGTTTTTGTGTGTGTCGCATCGCTTCATTCCACTTCTTCTCCTTCTTCTTGTTTGCAGCAGCTAGCAGCATTTGAATTAAATTTAAATAAAATAAAAATGATTTTCATGTTCTAACTTCTTCATTCCGTAAAAGAGGCTTGAATTATTCGAGAGACTCAAGTGCTTCATCCATCCATCCCTCACACAAAGATATTAAATGGGTTGCATCATCACCTCCTCTAGAGGACTCATCATCATCATTTCCAAACGATTACCATATGATTTTAAACAATTCACAGCAGTCGACATACATACAATCACAAGTACATCACAGCAGATCACGATGATGATGATGACGATGATGATCAATTTTATTTTTGCATTTTGCTTTGCTTAAGTCATCATCACCAACTAACCAACATCATCAAACTATCAGCCACTACTTACTTTTTGCCACTACTATAGCGCGCACTAATAATAAAATCATAATCACTATCATCTTCTTCTTGTTCTAGGAGATAAGGATTCTTCTCCCTTCCCTTTTTTTCCCATGAAGCGTAAGTAAGTATTACAGGTAATGCACCTGCACTTCACACTACTATCCTTCAATTGTCCATCTTCCTATCCTTAAATTCAAGATTTATCTTAATAAGATGATGATATTAATGAACATGACATGATGATGACGAACTAACCTCCAAAAAAATAGATATGATTTTTTTTTGCTGGTATCATCATCCTCCTCACCATTTATGTATTCCAAAAAACTCATCATAATCATGATGTGGTGATCATCCTCGCTTTTTATCACATCGTCACTGGCCAGGCCGATGAATGAATAAAGTGCTAATTTTGCAGAGGAAATCGTCGCTAAACCATACAACCACGAGGCATGCGTGCTAATAGCCATTTTCGACAATCTAAAATCCTTTCTCTCAGAGAAAAAAATATATGAAAGAATTGATAGTTAATTGAGTAATCTTTTTTTATCTCCCACCCTGACTATATATAAATGCTTAGGTATTGTATGATTAACTCGCGCTTGAGCATGAGATTTTTTGATGATATTGTCATATTATTCCTAGGAACAATGAGTATACACTAAATTGTTTACATGAAGTCCGACAGTAATTTACGGAGATGACCAGTGAATGCAATAAAAAAAGTGAATGTCTCCAAGAAAAAATAAAGTTCATGCTCATTCTACCAAAATAATAATTCTAGATTTCAATGCTCACTTACAGCCACAGTCACAGTAATCACAACAATCAGAGATTAAGAGATGATCTGTCCTGCTTCCTTATTACTGTACCGTCATAACATCATGACTATGACCGTCATTATAATTATCTTGGAAGATCCTGCCAAAGCAAAGAAGTCACGTTCTTTGGTCTCCTCATTGCCTGGAAGGTAAGCTAGGTACAAAAAGCTAAAGTGGACAAAGCATTGCGACTGCAGTCATAAAATCGTAAATAATTGGAATTATTAATAACGAAGTATGAACCAATGAATGAGCTTGCAAACTTCCGAATCATGTCGTTTCAAATTTTAAACGTAATACACTTTACTACCTGAGCTGTGCTAGGGAATAAGGTCTTAAAATATATTTGATTTGGTATATGACTTGAACTTGGATATCGTCTGGTGCGGGACCAATTATGATATATTTTGGAGGATTCTCCTATCTCTTTGACCATGATGACGGTCAAAAGAATTGGCTTAGAAGATTCTGCCCCCTTTTAGCTGAGATATGTATAATAAGCGAAAGTTATTTTTTTGCAGAGTTCATGATCTTTCTTAATAATTGACCCGTAATGCTTTATCTATATGCATAAGCCTGCACTGTATCATTAAATGTAAATGTGCAACTTTTGCTTATCATTTTGCCATCTTGTAACAATAAATTTCTCTGCCCTGGCTCTGGCATGGCTTGGTTATTATCTTTTCGCGAAAAAAAACTTGACTTTACTACTTTACATTTAACTGGACTTAGCTTGGTATATTTTTTATTATAAAATTTATAGCTGGAAGGATATGATGATGGCGGTGATAATACGTCTGGCTCACAAAAATGCAAAAAAAAAATATCAGGAATAATTTTTCGTATCAAATGAGTTATTGCAAATGGTAGCTTGTAAATAATTTATGCATGTTTTAAAACGTCTTAAAAAATAAGTATGTATTGCAATCTCCTGGTCTGGTCTGGATTTGGATCCGGGGTAGATGAAGATTTGCAAAAATGCATAAGTGCTTTGCAAAATAGAAACAAATTATTATGATAATATATTATATGCAAAATTTAAGCTTCAGGATACGATACCATTCGACATTGCATTTAAATTGGCATCAGCCTTAATTGATGGGTCGGGTCGATAGTCGATGCTTTTTTTATGCACATGTCCATTTAAGTCCAAGTCCGACATGTGTCCCATGTCCCATGTCACGTCCAAACGAAGGTGATTCTCCTGAAGCAATCAGCAGTGTTCTTGCTTAATTCCAATCTCACCGTGTGTGCGTGCGTGAGTGAGTGAACAACTAAGAAATTAACTAGACTTAATCAGGCATATTATTAGTCACTCTTCTAATCTTCCCAAACTTGAGTTTTTACTTTATTACACAAGCATAGAAATGTCAAGCTGATCACCATTAAAAATGATAGTTCAATCAACTTCAATTGATCGTGGGAAGCAGGTCACGTCCTTCAATCAGGGAAATAATAAATGACTATTGACTAAATAGATACTTAATATCCACCATTAAATAAATACCAAAAGAACAATTCCATTAACTGAATTTACTACTACTGCTCCTTACCTGTTACCTGTTTGTTCAAGTTTACGACTCGACTAAATACTTAATTTGCATCTTACTCACCAAGGGACTAATGTAATGTGCCGTGATGTGATGTCATGTACATAATCGTAATGATGTAATTATGTAGCTAATCTCGCATTTAAAGTCAAACCATAGAGAGAGCACTTTTGAGACTCTCACAATTCCATTCATTTTTTTTAAGACCAAACCTCCCTGGAGAGATTTGATACAAGCAGCAAACTGAGTTTCCTAATCTGATCTCTGAAGCTACGTTCTTCAGGAAAGCCAAGCTAGATGATTGATAAGCATATTGCAATAGAAGAGCATTTGAGATTTGAGCACTTTTCCTTCGTGAGATTATTTGGCGTGGTATGCTTCTATCAAAACAAACAAAACGAAACTATTGGAAATGGAATGCGAGTGCTACCACATCTACATCTACCTTCACCCCCACCCGAGCTTTAATATTTTCATTGGCTATCTATCGAGGTAATCATCATGATTCATGATGATGTAAGTCAAATACGTGGTATAACATTTTCTTGTACTATAACTTCGCTTCAAAAATTTCCCTATAAATGAGAGGATATTATTATGCATTAGGAAAAGTATGCACCATCACCATCACCATTAATTTTATTTTCTTAAAAAACTCTCCGGAATTACAAATTCACATTTCAAATGAGATGATGATGAGCTACCGTCACTTCTTCTGACAAATCAAATCATCAATAACCAATAAGTCATAGTCATGTTATGCTACAGGTTTTTCCTAGATGACCCTTCATGTCATGCACAAGCAATAAAAATCCTTTCTTCCTGAGAACTAATGGAAGTCAAGTAGGTACGTACATATATACAGATTGATGATTTTAAGCAAGGTATGTAGTGCTTATTTAATCTTGGTCAGCTTACCTAAATCGATCTTGGTCAAGTCAAGTGATCGTTGTAAATACCTAATATTAATCCACGAATAAAGGCTATTAGACACTTGAGTCCATTAACCGATTAAATATTATTCGATGCCGTCAAGTCAAGATGATGGTGATCAGTGATCATCATCATCGTAATAAGTAAGTAATAGTCAGTCATTCATCATTGTTATTATTGCATATTCAACTAAAGTATTACTTAATTTCACGAGAAGAATGTCAGACAGGTGAAGTACCTACTTACATAGTTGTGGTCAAGTGGAGATTGGGAGAATTCAAAAATTCAATTCAAATACCAATTCAAAAATACTTTAAGCATTATATTTTGGTCAAGTATTCACTTCGTACTCGCACTGAAAGTTAATCGAGGATTATTCTTTCGCCCAACTTGCGAATTGCGAGCCATTAATAAACTTGACATTTTTTCAAGCAGGTATTATATTATTGCGCTTTAAGTAGTCCCCCGCAATTTTTTATCAACCGTGCCAGATCTTTACGGCGGACTTCTAAGAAGAGCGTCCCATGCCGTGCCGTGGTCGTCCCATTCACAGCGCAACAATATATATCTAATTTGTTTTCCTTCCTGTTTCTCAAAAAAATTATCATCTCATTAATCTGCTACTTATGCTGAGCTTAAGATACCTAGGTCCGAATCCGAATGCAAGTTTTCTTCTTAAAACTTAAAACTGGTATTTTTGTTGTTTTTTCTTGATTATCTTCATCATAAAAATAACGATGGCAGATTTTTATCAAAAAATATATAAGGATACCTAACTGCAGCTTATCTACTACTACAATTTACCATTTCACCGGCATTATAATCGTCGTCATCATCAAAAAAAGAGAGAATTATCGGTTTCTTCTTAGAATACTTTTGCCTTGTCATTTATTTGCTAAACTGCCACTGCACTCGCTGCGATTTATTGTTATATTCATGGCGTGCATCATCATGATGCACATCATGACTACGTGAGAGGTCTCCTCAAAAAATATCCTGTTTTTTTTTCTTTCTTCTCCCTCTAATATTTTTAGGAGCAATAGATAGAGTAAAATAAAGTACGAAGAAAGTGGCCAAAAAAGAGTAAACAAGCCCCAAAAAATTATTTTATTTTTTACTACAGAAAAAATTTTACGTTGTACTTTTTATGCTCACGTTTACTCACATCATAACATATTGTTTTGATTATGTACTAAAAAAACCACCCGAGTCACTGTAATATTTCAGTGGGGAGGGTGAACGAGGCTAAATGACAAATCCTTGTTTTACTTCACAAACAGATTGACATTGAATATAATAATGAGTGTGGGTATGTATGATGCTTTCTCTAGTTAAATTTATGAGAGTTTGCTCCTGCCACCATAAAGAAATGAGGGATCATGGTCGGGTCTTGGCTGCCAGCGCCCATTTTTCCCTGTCGTGAGCCAATACTTAACATTATCAGCGCAGGATCTTCACGGTAAATAATGTAAATATGTAATAGTAATG
>JAHZNI010002412.1:0-21227 GCA_027744415.1 Seira ritae | reverse complement strand
ATGCGGAGTACATAGGACATATATTCCGTTCCGATCTTTTGCACAAATAATGTTTTCGACTTTCTCTGAAGGGATATACAAATCCGCATGTCATCTTACATGTGAAGAGCATTCAATTAAGAATTGTTCATTTAAAAAGCGATAATATTTTTTCTCATGTAGCCTGTGTGGCTAGGGAATAGTCTCAATGAGCCCCAGCCAGTCAAATCCTGTTTGCAATTCAAAAAATGAACTTTTTAATCAAGTGCTTGAGGAACTAAAGTGTAATATCTCTCACTTACACAAATTACACCATTGCAAATCGTTGCCCATCATTTGTAGATTTTAAGATCTTGAAGCATCGAAGTAGGAGGCAACTTAATAAACTCACGAACATCTTCGCCTGTGTTTTTACATTGTTTTCTCATTTATTATTCAAAACGAATTCAAGAAATGGTAATCATCGCTTCACACTCAGCCTTATAATGCGGCAAAAGAAAATTAATTAAAAAATATAAGCATATCAAGCATTGTTTTTCAAATTGCAAATGAAATCCTCACTTGTAAATCGATGTGAAAAGAAACTATTATCCAGCACGCATTTTCTTAAAAGAATTTTGAATTTAATGACCATACTAGATAGATTTCGGAGAGCGATTGGGTGCATTTATATTTCCACATGTTCGAAGTCCTTCCATGTAATAAGTATGTACAGAACTTCTTGCAACTGCGTGAACTGCACGATTGATCACAAGAAACCAATTTCACAAGTGAAAGCTCGATTATCGACTCACAAAATCTACTTTTGGGCTTCACTATTCCAATTTCAAATCGATATTCCAATTTGCATAAATTATTGAACTTGATTGCTGTTACTTTGATCATTTGTTTTCAACGCTTAAGACTCCCAAAATACAATGAAGAAATGCTAGTCTTCTGTGTATCCAAAAGCAATAAATTGTAAGAAACGAATGGATAAAGTTGGCTCTTTTCTATCGCTGAATGAATAGTAAAACTGCAAGTGGATTAATGAGCAATGTTGCAAGAACGTCCACAACTTAAGGCGTTTTTTAACGAAGATTATTTGTCAAGAAAAGCTTTCAGAATGGAAGAAGTTTGCGATAAAATAGGATGACTGGTTCATACAATTCAAATTGGTCATAATCGTAGGTGACTCAACAAACTTAGTCGATGTTTGCAAAACACTCCACCAGCGATCACCAGACTTTTTTTTATTTTATAAATTGGCACGCTTCTTTCGGGTACTTCTTACAAAGGAGAATAATTTCGATGAGAGGAGAGGGAATAAAACACTCAACTCTTATTCCAAAAGTGCATAATATATTTCTAATATAGTTCACTGCTTGTTAAATTCACTTTACCCAGTATACAGGAGTGCTGTGGAAGATCTACGATTACGATTAGGAACGAATAAGTGAGGAATTTAGCAACACGCTAAAGTCTACCCGGATCAGAATACATCGATCGCGGTCTAAGAAAAAAGCTCGCATGCATTCAAAAAGTTCTGGCATGCAGTTTGAAATTTGACATAAATAGAGCCTCTTACACTCTTTTCGACTCCAGTGGAACAATAGGTCGCTGTTAACACGCAAACTTAAGTACTTATATATTTAAGTACTTACTTGCAATTTGAGGATGGATCCCGAACCCGCTAACAATCGACGTGGTGGGGCGCTTTGGTCATGCATAACAATATTTTACATGAGAATGAAATTTTCGGAAGGTAACATCTGGAAAGTGAAGAGCTTCTGCTTTTTGTTAAAAATGGAATTCAAATTGAAATGTAAATCAGACTATCAGACTGATACGTAGCAAAAGGCAATCCTAGTTGATTTACCACATTTTAATCATTAGAGGTTTCAATTATCTGACACAACCTAGTTCACGGTGTTTGAAGTTTGAACAAGCCTACATTCATTTTTGCCTTTTTGTTGTTTGCAACACGATTTAAGTAAAAAAGCCTAATTTAAGCCGATGCATGTTTCAATTCATCAGTAATGAGCAAGTATGAGCGAAAACTGGCGATGACAAAACCGTTTCTGAAGTTGAGGATTTCGTGAGATGAATTTAAGGACTAATTGATTTGTACTGGTGAACACAGCTTCTAGTATTTCGAATAGCTTTCGTGTTCCTTGAGTCTTGGTCTTGCATAGAAAACCTCAAACATTCGTGGTAGTAATAGCTATGTAAAGCATAAATTCGATGAATTTACACAGAAATATTACTATTAAAGACATTGAAGGAAACTGACAGAATTCCAGAATAACGACTGGTCAACTTATTAGCAAAATAGGAATGATTTTCGTACTTTAAACATTATTTGCGCGGGCCTGGGAAGAAGGTGCTTTATGACTGTGTTATGAAAATTGATTGATTATCTCCTCTAATGATGCATCAACATCAGACTGGTAATGGTTTCTCAAAGTTGATGGACAATTCTATTATATTATATTTTCCTACTAGTTTGGATAAACTGTTTTTTTTTATTGCATCACGTTTGAGCAAAGTTTATAAAAAACATTGTTTGCTTAGTTGAGTTTGCATTGGAAATAATTCTCAAAATAACAGGCCCACACAAACGGGTTTGATGGGAGAAGACAAAATTACTGCCGTAAGAAATCATTTTCCTTGTAGGAAATGACAAGCGTTGTAAAGTTGTAATACATTTGTTACACTTTTCTTATGTCACAAAAACATTCCGTACAAGACTCTGCACTGCTGATATGATGCAATGAAAATCGCTCTGCAAAAGAAACAATGTGTTAGCATGCACCTTGCGCCATTAAGAAATAATAATTTATTTTAAAAACAAATTAACAAATTAATATTTTATGAAAATTACAGCGAACGAATACATTAGTCAACGTATTTTATTAGTCCTTATCGTATAAAAGTTGTTTGGCCTAGTGTCCCCATAATCTGTGGAACCATCGTTTAAGTTTTCGAAGAGATGTGGTGAAATAGATGTCATAAGATCCAGATTTCGATAACAAATCATCTTGACAGACTGGAACATAATTCCCCTCAGGAAAACTGAACAATTTTTGTTCATCATAATCCATTGATAAATTAAAACTAGCATAATAAGTTTGCACTGGCTCTTGAGGCTTAATATAGTTCCACCACTTCCACAAGTTCCCGTAAATCTTTTGCTGTGGATTTAGCCTCTGTTCCTTGAGCTTTCCACAAAGATTGCACCATCCAAGCCATGAAGCATCATCAACGATTTCAGCAAGTTGAGGGAAGCAACCCTTCTGTTCACGCGTACAAGGGTAGTCCCCACAATCTCCATAAATGTCGATTGGAATGAATCGCTCAAGCTCATTCACAAAGCGTTCTCGTTTGCCTTTTGTGTAGCAATTTGAGACGATCCATAGGACTAGTTTCGGTTTTTGTTTTATGTCTTCAAGATGCATGGAAGGTCCAAGACCTCTAATTCTTTTTGATACTCGGCCGTAAGGATAGTAAACATCTGAATCCCGTCTATGAGAAGGACGATAGAATAAAATAAATTAAAGGACGTTTCAAAAAGCCAGAAAATGAATTTATAATTATATTTATTCAAACTCACCGATAAGTCATAGTCCAATTGAAGACGTTTGCATATTCTGTCAGATCTGCATGAGTGTTTGATGGTGATTCACGCTGGAAGTATATCCAAACCTGATTGTTTGGATGTGCTGGGGGTATGTCATAGCGTCTGTGTAGAAAATAAAATACAACTTTATTTAAAACTTGGGTGTAAAACATTAGGAAATTACTGCAGAAGCATGTAGGTATGCATGTTAAATTCATCTTTCCCCATGCATTTGCAATGCAATACATTAAATAATTAACAATAATTGTAATTGAATTAGCTTATGTGTGTATAGTGCATACCTAGACATGTTTTACGAAGATCATCAGCGGAAATTATGATAAGCTTCGGAATGACTATCAAACAACACGAGTTGCGATCAGATACAAGGTCGATTAATGCACAGATCAAAGGTGTACAAATCTTTAGGTAAGTCATTTAAACATAAGCGGAAGTGAAAAAGCACCTATTGTATTCTACTTTGCTTTTAGATTTATCAATATGCATTCATATTTATGTATTTATGGAGGAAAATGATTGTCTTAAATCGAGAGCCGTTGAGATTGAGACCTCAATGCTTAGTACCTCATATCGCGTGAGTGGAACACAACACCATCACTAACGCCCAAATGAGTCCGGTCAGTGACCACCCGGCACCTCCTAAAACACTCTGGTTGGGAATGCTGAGCTGTTTTAAACGATTCCAGTGTCTTGAGAGGATCATCCTCGAAGTATTTTGTCCAAAATAATATGATAATTTCATCACGTTCTTTGATCAAAGTTGAAGAACCATTCCTCTTCGAAAGAGTTCTATTGCGGAGCAATTGATTTTTCTTGATCAGTTTGATGCGATTCGTTGTATGATACGAGGAAATGTATAGAACGCCGATGAAGAAGACATTGAACAGGAGAACTACGGTGAGGAACTTCTTTCGAAATCTGTTCCCCCGCATGGCGAAGGTTATTTGAACAGAACTGCACGGATAGCACTATACTCGAGGAATGTTCGTAATAATTTTAAACATAAAGGATCCATGTGATAATTGAAAGGAAAAAGGAAGTTGCATAAGAGATCCATCAGGTATGTTTTATCAAGTTTTCGCGAGTCTCTGCTGTCATCACTCTTTATTTTATAAAAAAAAGTTTACTCATAAATATTCATGAAACATGAAATTCTTTCTGAGAACATGAAGGGAGCCGATTATAAGCGATGTTCTATGGCCATATCGAATCGCAAATGGGCTTTAAAAGTAATATCCTGTTTATTGCCCTACACATTTCACTTCACGCACTCTGCATGGATTCCATCCTCCTCTCTTGGATAAAACAAGTCAGCGAAGTCTTATAAAATGCCTCCAGCGTTAGTTTCTTTCAACATTATTCAAAAGCCAACATTTCGATTTCTCGATCGTGTGTACTATCTTCTGTGATATAAAGATCAAGAATAATGCAAACAGAAGCAAATAAAAAATCCCCACTGTTGAGTCATTCGATTTAAACGTTTTAAAAAAGTACATAGTATATTCAGGGAAATCAAGCTGCTTTTCCTGCATACGGCGGAGTAACAGCGATAAGAAAGGGTTTGTGGCTTATGGAGAGCTGACTACTTAATTATTACTACCTACCTGATCACACTACATTTTACTTTAGGTAGCGCATTGTGCGTTATGAAATAGACACTAGATCACGTCAAATTAGGACTCAATAAATTTTAATTCTGCAGGCGTACTCTGTGCTCTTCCTTACTTTAAAATGTTCATGTTTAAGTGTTTGAGAAATCGACTGAATAACAAGTGTCTCACATAAAATATCAAATTTGCATTCATTAAAATCCATAGACGGGAGTCTTTTGTCATATTATTATGGAACTAAGAGTCGTAAAATTGCCTGATGAATCACCATTACATCACCGTACCACACCGGTGGAAATCACGTTCTGGAACTTTGTTGAAAGGTTATGCATGCAGCTCAAAAGTTCTTCGTGCTTTGTTATTTACTTAAATGACTGGCACTTATGTAATTGCGAATTACAAGAGCAAATACTTATTTTTGAAGTTTTAATTTCACAAGTCATATGAGCTAACCAAATCCGTTCAAAAGTCTCATTCAATTCAATGAAGAAGTTGGAGACATGGCAGACAGGCAAACAGTCGTTTCACGAATCACACTTTGTTCATGAAAACGGATATGACAATGACAATGCATCCAGCTTCAATTCATTTCTCCTTGAATTTCTAAAAGAGACGCTCCTTTGCACTTCGGCTTTAATATTCACTGCACTATAGGCTATAATAACGTCAAGGTTTTGGTTGTAATTAGACTTTTTGTCTGTAATTTACATAATTTCTCGAAATTTTCAAGATGACAAGACTCAAAACGCCAGAACACTCCTCTATGTTCATGTTCTTACATAAATCAGTACAGCACTTGAAAATATCTACTATAATACATACCCCTGCTTGTCATCCTTCTTGCGTTTGACTACGAAATATGTAAGATACATAGCAAAAACTCGCTAAAAGCTATAATTGGAGTGGAGTGGGCCTGGAGGGTGGATTTAATGCGAAGAAAACACTTTTGCACATCGTAGTTCTACCTTTACCCTTCCTCTTTCTTCAAGTTTAAGTGATGAATGAACGTAAATATGCAAGAAGATAGGGAAATATTAGTCTCCGAATCTCTTATAAAACATGGTTAACAATAAATAATTAGACATCCCTTCCTTGCGATTCGAATGGTGAAGCAAAGGGCGAAATCAAAATGGGTTAGCTTTCCCAACCATTTTTCATAGACAGATTGGAAGGAAATGAGAAAGAACGACCACGTTAGAACAAAATTTTGGGTAAAACACTGGAGGCTGTCACAAATTATGCTTTGCGACCTTTTTCGTGTTTAACTTTGCAAGTTTAAGCTGGAAACTGGACGAGATAATTGCACATTTTCAATATAATAATGCATCTTAGTGAAATCTAAATCAAATGCTCACAAGCTAAATATAACAAATTCTCTAACAAAAAACAACTAATTCGATTCTCCACTCCCTCCACCTACAGCCGATTGGAACCTACCAATTCAAAGTCCTACTGAACAATGATTTAATAAAACTCAATGTCGGTTTAAGTACAGAATAATTTCATCTCGTTCATTCTAGTCTTAAAAAGCTAAATTACCAGGCTTTATAGATTATAGCTTTCCTAGCATTTATTTTATATATTTTACCTGGTTGAATAGTATTATATTATTTTTGCTCTGGTTTCGACTGTTGTGGCTGGATCAAGCTGGATGAAACTACTTCATTCAAAGGCTATGTATTATTGTTGGTGAGAATTGCGTGATCAAAATGTCATCGTGAATTATGTGTGTTTACAAAATGCATGGTATTTTTAGGACAGTCCCACTTTGTAATTTCAAAAGGGGGAAGCCTCTTTACATAATTGAAGCGTGTCATTTTATTATTGCGTCACACTAAAAGGTATACAGAATGAAAACGACGAAATAGAAAGTATTTTACAAAGTGAATGATACAAATACATAGCTCCCAGAGTCTATGGATGCATTACGCATTTAGTCGATTTGTCTTTTTCCAACTGAATTTTCCTGGCATGGAAATGCTGTGGCTTTTGTGAATACCATTCCAGGCAGTTATTCTTATTCTGCGTTACCTGCGTGCGAATTGCGAACCCATAAAAAGTTGTTGTTCTCTTGTCAGTCCACTGAATATTGTTATTTCATAGATTTTAAGTAAAATAAGCTACAAGCGACGTTTTACACGAAACGACATGCATCCCATAAAATCCATTCTCCATCAAAACGTGAGGCTCCTTGCCACTTACCTGCCAATTACATGAAACTCAGGTTGCTGCATGTATTCGTCATGGTACTCAGCTTAAAGCCATATTATAGCTCTTGTGAGGCTTCCTCAAAATATCATGATTTACTCGGAAAACCAACCCAGGCCATGCCAGGAAGTTGTAATATTTCCATGAAAAAAAAACATTTTTTTTATTCGTGTGGAGATAAGGGGAAATTTTTTAAGAGTTGTGTTTTGATGAGTTTACTGCACAAAATTATTACTGTCTCTGTTTGTCACGGAATCTGATTGTCGGAACGGAGGAAACGGAGCATGTCGACCAATAACCCACAAAAATTCAGTACTTGCGCTAGCAGCATTTCAACTTTCTTCTGCACGAACAGTAAAAGTGCAAGAGGGGTTTCCATTCAAAATGGCATGAAGAGTCTCTTCAACGGAAGAGTAGCGTAGACTAACATCTGAAAGGGCTTTTCAATTTGGAAGGCAAAATTGCTGATTGTCACTTGTCACCGTCACCGTATTCGAATTTTCAAGTCAAGATCACTATCGTTTCTAAAGATTTAAGTAAATCCAATAAAATGCTCTTGAGGCAATACAATATGTTTGAATAAATATATTTGAATTGTGTCAGAATTTGATTACCTACTTAAACAACTTCAGCAGTCCTTTAAGGCTCGAGTGAGTATTGATATTGGTGATAACATCAGACTTTTGTATGTGTGCATGTATGTCATGTTAAGCTAATTTAATTACCTGTACATTATTGCAATATTTTTCTTTAGACTTAAAATTTTCATTTCAATACCATCCACAGAGTCAACAAACTCATAATTTAATTACGACCTCGGATGGATGAATTTGTTAACCTTCAAGATAAAGCTATGCTCATGCTACAGGGAAGTTATCAAATTGGGTTTCCGCTTGTCGCTGAAAAAGTGAAACTTCGACCGTAATTGTCTTTTATGGGCTCATTTGATAAAACAAAAGTCTCAACGTGCATGCCAAGCCAACACATAATCTTCTGCCATGAAATATGCAAAGACAATAAGCAAAATTGTACGGTTTCAGAAGCCGTGTTTAGTACTTTACTTCAATCACTATCAGGGTTTTTACCCTGACTGTTTGACTGATGAAAGAAAGACAAGATTAATTACTTTAATATGAGTATGACCTAGTAAAACAGTTAGAAAACGTTATTTCCAAACATTTTTTGCCTAAGCATCTGTGTACTTAAAAGACTAACTAGCAAAGCAAGGTTGCAAAAAGTCTCCAGAGATTATTATCAGCCATTTAAGCAACTTAAAATAATCACTGGTCTAACAAAATAACGAACTGTGTACCAACACCAGCAGTAACTTTGTATTTGTTTTGGCTGACTTTTGTTTTCTAGCTGCGTTGAGAGCAATACCGTAAATAATATTTTTTTACTATTTACTTTATTACTGGGACAGATCTTAATACCCTCAGCAATTAATGTTTGAGAACATAATGCAATGCCTACCAAAATGAAACTTATGCATTTTTTGTATGTTCTTTCTTACCATCATCCCATGCCAGACTTTATCAAAATTGTGGTAATGATGATGACAACATTTTTTCCGTTTTTATTTCGCAGTGACACAACTCAATGTTGATACGATGTATTTAGAAACAGGTGTAATGAAGCTAAATGAGGCATTTTTTATGTTGAAGCATGATTTGCCAAAAAATTAGCGGTTATTTTTTTATTTATTCATAATTTTGGTTTAAGATTTGGCTGGGTGCTGTCGGCTTTGAGAAAAAAAGATCTCGCATAAAAGCAGACATAAAAATTTATCCCATGTAAAAATCTGATGCAATGTGTGAACGCAGTGTGTAATGGCGATGGGGTCGCGGCGGTTAGGAAATCAGTTTTTCTCTCAAGTTCAATATCAGGACAGAGCCTTTCTGTAATGAGCCGTAAGAAGCCATGTAATTTTTGGAATAATAGTTTTGAATTACACATGAATGCACAAACAAAACTAAAGTGGGCACTGGGTACTTTTGCATCAATGATGCCAAAAACATAACTGCCCTTTGGTAACCTTCAAGAAATATTGTACTCTAAATCTCTGTGGGGATCCTGCTTGTGTAAGGAGCGAGTGACGTGAGAGGAGACTTGAGAAATTTTTTTAGGTAATACATACATTATTGCGAAGTTGTAGTTATCTTCATTTATTATTTATGATTTACGAATATTACGGCTGAAATGTCTTAAAAGCAATAAATACTACACGATTCCTGTATTTCCGGCAGTAAGGATGATGATTATAACTTGAAAATTGAAATTAAAAGTGCAATAGGGCTGATAATTAAAGAGTTCGCAATATTTCCTATGCGAGTTTTACTATCAAAAATTGACTTTGTAAAATTTCTCCACAAATCCTTTGCCGTTTGAAAGGGTGTGGGTGAGTGTGCATCAAAATGCTCGAGCCGAAATGTTCAAATCGAGCTTGCCGAACAAACGTTTTGCTTTCGTGTTGATTTAAGAAGGCATTCCGAGTTCGATAAATTTTAAGCAATTCAATTACTTTGTCGCATGCAAAATCTGCATGAGATATTGATTTCTAAGGATTGCGACTTTTGTACAAATACTGAAATTGGGCATTCCACTGAATTTTATGGTTCTTTCAACTACCTAATTAAATTGTTAACAAGCTTGAAATTCAAAGCTTTAACCATTTGTCTTTATGGATAGTACCACCTTTCTTCTCAAACACACTGGGATTTTTCATTCCTTCAAGTTATGATCATGTGAATGTTGAAGTATGGTACAGAACTCAAGAAAACGGAAAAGAAAGGCAAGATCTGTGCGAATCAATGCGACTATGACTATGAACATATATTGTAATCAATGAAAGATCATTAATTCCCCTGTGTGGTGGTTGTGATGTATGTAATTGTGCATAATTCAGTGAACTTGAAAAAGCTATGTACGTACATATTTACTCTTAGCACATGAGTACATACTTCGCCTGCTCGTGAACTAATTTTATGCTCAGTCTAATGAATTCAAACGTTTTAATCAAAGTCTACCTACCGTATTTTTGTTCAGGATCATGCATGCAAAAAGAATTGGACGTTCGCTCAGGAGCCTGAAGTGAATTTCAAGAATTTTTAGCTTACAGCATGACCACAAAGTTTACCACGATTTCATGCGCCATGTGCTATGTTCTGACTTGTTTATATTCATTTTCATCAGAGTCAAGGTGGCTTCCTATAGTTCAGTAGCCAAGTCTGTCACAGTCATGACTCATGAACTCGAAGGGAACGCATTTCTAGTGTTCTTTTTTTCTTAGGACACTTATGCGTCTTTGGAAGGTAACTAAAATAAGCGAACTAATGGGGGACAATCTGATACAGTGATACAATATTTATGTCCTGAATTTTCATCGAACAACTTGGGATTATGCATCGGCAATTTTTTATGGGGATGACCACAGCAGATTTTCTGGAAGTTGGATACACGCTCCTAAATTAATTTATATTTTTTGCCAAATCATCTCAGAGTTTCGCCAGGTTTCATGAACCTTAGCACATTTGCCTCTTAAATGGTGTGACTGGTGACTAGCGAGTTATAGCAGCCTTTATTTTAGCGGTTAGTTATAGCTCTGTAACTCAGATGCAAATGCAGTTTATTCGGCACCTCCATTTAAAATGATAATGACATGCAAAATGACAAATGAACTTCATTAAAGGATGGCAACAAACTTATCGTTCACTTTTGATAGTAGCCTGAGAATGGGAACAAAAAGTGCATTTTTTCCTTCGAGGTTTTAACGGCAACGGTGAATGTTCAGAGATTCAAACAAGGAATAAAAAAGTGAGCTGCGCGGTTTTATGATCACATTACATATCATACACTCTCCCTTTCAACCAGAACCATCGTGAACGTGAGTTGAACTGGTCTTATGTAGGTATGTTTTTATCAAATTAACTGATCGAGACAGTGATTTGCCTATCCTAATTTTTTTAGGAAGGAGCGGAAGATAAAGGAAGTGTGCCTACTTACAAAATGCAGAAAAGATACATGCAAGTCGGTGAACGCAAGTATTGAACTGCGTTTGCATATAAAATTAGGGCAATGCTTAATTTGCTTGAACCGCGTCCCATAATGTTTCATTTGATTTTTTTAAACAGAGTTCATTACTTGATTGACAGGTAGATCGCTGGCAAGTAGAGTGCTTCCGAAAGGAAGCCGACATGAACACTGGCTTTTTCGACAAAAAATTTAGACTAGATCTTCTGTTTCCCTGATTGAATGATTGAATTTAGGGTTGAATTTGATGAACCGTAAAAATATATGCAACACGGAAGCTGACATGTTATATTGTGATTGTGATAAGTTTGTACGAAAATTTTATTCAGTTTGTTCTCATGTATTAATTTAAACCACACAACCAGAAAGCCAATTAAAGATAGTCATTGTCATCGAATGGAAATTGCATTAGAATTCGAAATAAATGAATGTTTTTGTACAAATACAAATAAAATAGTTTCTAAAATAATTATAATTACTACACTTGCTTGCTTGCTTTTGTCAGCTTTAGATGATTTTCCAAGCATTATTTCTAGTTCTTCCTTGCATTCAACAAATGAGCTGCAGTTTATATCGTTAGAATTATACATGGGATGTTCTAGCATGCTTCCCTCCACCCCTTCCTCCTCCACATGTCACTTGGATTTGGAGCATGTTTTCTGAGATGTTGTGACGAAGCCTCTGGCACAAATGCATTTTCCCCAGTTTAGCTGAGAATTGGCCTTCACGCAATACGCATTGCTGGTGCATACCGCGGCAGTTGAATTTGCATCTTTCCAACAACGACTACCGGCGAGACCCACGCATCTTCTCACCTTATCATCAAAGGTGCTCAGACGATCGGCACAGTCACATTTGTTCTCTGCATTGGAATTTATAATGCAAAAATTAAATGTACAAAAATCATATAAAAAAGATTAACCATTAACTAGCTTTGATATAAGTAATGACCTATGCAGGCGAGTGGGGCAAGATTATCACACTCGTCATCGGTTTCACATGGCATTCCCCAAGCTTTCACACAGGTTCCATCATTCGTCTCAACATAGCCCTCCTTGCATTTGCAATAGTTGAAGGCCTGAGACTCCTGGCAGTATGCGTTTTCTGTACAATTCTGAATGAAGTGTGGGTCATCCACTCCTCTCGCCTCTTTTTCGGTTGTACATGGCCCCGAAACGAGGGACGTGCATTCTGTTCCGGAAACTGTTTGATGAGATGGATACTTGCATGCACACTTTCCATTTCTGCAGGTGAACTGAATATCCGAGCATTTATTATCCTGGGAGTCACACGTGTCTCCAAGTTCCCTTCCGCATGTCTTGTCGTTTGTGATTCTGTAGCCTTCATTGCATTTGCAAACTCCGTCTTCACAAGCAGCATTCTCTGGACATTCATTCGTCTTGAAGTTTTCTTCTTTGATGGATTGAAACTCGATTATTTTGCATTTAGTTCCGACGGGGACCATGCACTTATCATTCTTTTGGTCGTACCTGGATAAGAAGACTTTATTAACTGACAAAATTGAAGTAAAGAGCAAATGGATCTTTACCTGTGATTTTTGTTCGAATCACATCCACATTTCCCATTGATACAGCTGAAAAACCTGAACTGGTCACAATGCTCATCCACAGAACATTCCGCTCCATAATCGTGCTGTCGCACGCATGTATGGTTGGATGCCTCATAATAGCGGAAGTCACACTGGCATATATCTCCGGGAAAGATACATTTCGCATTATCCACGCAAGCCACTTGATACTTTGAACTAAGCACCGAATTCAAATCTGGCAATGTCCGGAGACAGGAGAAGCTTGCCAAAGCTGCACACGAATCCTTCTCCGCGTCATACTCCATTTCCGTAGGAGCGGAACACTGACATGTTCCATTGAGACAGCTTAAGAACTTCACGGAATTGCAAGGTTCAGACTCATTGTCGCAAGCTTCCATGTGCCCCTTCCCCAGAAACTTGACCATGTAGGCGGATATGAGGTTTACGAAGGATATCCACAAAATGAATGTAAAGATAAAGTGGGTCGGTTTCGGTAGTTCCTGTAAAAATCAATCGCAATACACTCTATATATGATCGACATAAACAGACATAATACGGTCTAATCAAAAATTACCATTTTGTCCGAATCCGATATTTTAAAAAAATCTCTTAATTTTTTTCGCTTCGCTACTTTTTTATGTGGCAGTATGGTAGTAGGTCTAGGATGATTTAATAGCTCGTCATATGCGTATAACGATGACGGTGATGAGATGTGAATGATGATTTCGTTGATGTGGTCAAGTATAATTAATTATTTTTTAATTTTTCAAGGGTAACAACGTGACCAAGTGGTGGTGGATGAATAATATAGAGCAGCAATCCGTGAAGCTCTTCGTCTTTCTTTCGTTATTTTCATACTTTTGATGTACGAATGTTGTTTGTTGATGTTGGCGGTGTGGCGGCGATGGAACAACGCGGAACTGTGTTTATTTAGGAGTATATGATCATGATGATGATACTACTGTGTCAACTGAAATAAACATGAAACGCGTGCATGAATCTGTGAAATGCATGTTGTCGCGTTCCAAAAAGTGTAAAAAGAATTATGTACGTGGAGAAAAAATACATAGGAAAATTATCATCAGTGTATGCCGCGCAGACCAGGAGGAGAAAATTGATCATGAAACATGAGCTCGAGGAAAGAATGAATGCTATGTACAATTTTTTGCCTGACTGTGTCAACTTGAAACAACTTTTTCCTTAATTTATTTTTAGGCCAAGAAAAAAGTTACTATTACTTATTACATGAGGAGAGACTCTTCTCGAGCCAAAGTTTTTATAACTGTTGCCCGTCTCTTCTGTCCGTAGTCCGTAAGGTTGTGGGTCTGTTTCGCATTCTTGGATTCTCTCTTGCCATTATTTTATCATCACATCATATGTACCACTTGTGCGTAGTACTCTATTTAACTTACATAAAAAGTCAGTATTTTAAATAGTAATTGACAGATGAAACATTATGATGATCGTAAAGATAGAACAGATTAAAAAATCACAAAGGCAGAGGAAAGACTTGCTGTAAATAACGTGTTCTAGCACTCTGCATCCTCTTTTCCCTAAACTTGTCTTTCAAATTGTACTTGAAAATAACTTTTAATGTCCTCCTTCAAGTGCTGACTGAGTTAAAATCATCAATTGAGGTTAGTAAATCAAGGAGATTAATACGAAAATCCAGATCAAAATCTTTTTACATCACGTTCCATCCAAGCAAAGTACGGGAGTGATCATGAAAATTTAAAATGTGATCTTAATTTAATTTGCATTTGTCTTAACTTACCCCTTTCGAATTAATTACAATCATTTTTACAACATTATATTTGTTCATTGCCAGCCAGTTCTTTAAAGCTGGTTTATTACAAGAATTATTCTGGATCCAATTTATTCCAGACGAATAACGCAGAAGTTGATGGCATTTTGGCAAATTATGCCTTTAACAAATTCTTATAGGATAATTCCTTCACTTTTATAGGCTTTATTGTCAATCCCTTCATCACAAGCAAATGACAAATAATTATTAATTCTGCATACACAGATTACCAAGCCAAACCACCATTGACATTTCCATTTCACTTGTCGTTCATTCGATTAGGTACGGTTTGAGAATGGGAACAAACTACATACATTGCATTCCTTTCAAGATTGAAGTATTTAGGGATGCACATAAAATCGAGCAAAAAAGTAAAGTAAACTTTTAACAATTACTTTTTTTACGAAACCTTCCTAAACTGTTCTGTCCTTTTTAGCCATGCTATGCACTCGAAAATTGTCCTTTTCCTTTGTTCGTTTTAGTCTTTTCATCTTGCTCATACTAAATTTTCATTACGTCAGCGATTATCCTAATTCATCCGTAAACAAGAAAAGAGTGGAAGACAGGACAAAGGAAGTGTGTGGTGAAACAGAATAAAATTGGTAGGGCGCTGGTGGTGGTGACTTATATGCAACTGCAGCCACAATGCATCGCAGCGTGCCATATTATCTTTTGGTAGACAGGTAGCGATTAACTGCGAAATTAATTCTTACCCTAATTTGACACACTCCAATAGTTTCGTCATTAATAAATATAACCGTCTGTCTGGGTAAGTAGGCAAGCATCCTTGGTCATTTTCAGAGACATGTCAATTAAAAGCAGATAACTATACATTATTTATCAGTCCAGCCTACTTCATTTTGTAAGTAGGGCTGATGATGAGCAAGTACCTATGTAACGTAAGTATGTGTAATTTACCAAAAAATAGTTTCATTTCCCATGAAATGTAAGGCAGTAATTATCGAATTCCCCTCACGCTCGTGTCGTGTGTTGAAAATTAAGCATGGCATTAAGTAGAATTTTTTGTACCTATTTTTATTGATGAAAACATAAAATACACAAGATACAAATAGAGAAGAATCTGTTTTCAGCAAGCCTTAACGCAATCGAGATTAATAAATTACAAGAAAAATCTATGGGACAATAAGTGCATCTTCACTTTACAAGTCAAAAATACACTTTGTACGTTACGTATGCTTTACGCCTTCGCAAAAACCGGAAGAATGTTTTTCAATTAATCGTGGTTCTATGGGACAATAAGTGCATCTTCACTTTACAAGTCAAAAATACACTTTGTACGTTACGTATGCTTTACGCCTTCGCAAAAACCGGAAGAATGTTTTTCAATTAATCGTAGCGTAACGCAATAAACCAACAGCTTTGATTAGGCTCGCAAATGATATGTAATGTTGCAGAAGAAAAATAAAACAATTAAAATGTTTCTTTTTCAGTCCTTAATAATTGATTTATTTTTTACGGAAAGCAAGAAATATGTGCCGGCCAAAGTTGTAAATATGATGATGATTAGTGATGCATTGCAATATGGACTTCTCAACTCAATGAATAAGCACAAGAAAGCCATTAATTAAGAAACATGAAAATACTTTGATAATTATCATTTTACTGCGATTTATTGTTTCTCACTTTATTATTTAATATTATATAAATTTCTTATTTGAGATGAAACAGTCAACAAAGCAGACATTAATATTACATATCCGTCTTTTAAAAAAAATATAGCTCTTCTGGCATCCAACATCTGTACGTAATTTTCCCTCTCACTTGGTGATATGCCTCTGTCGAATAAAAAATTTGCGTAGGTACTTTTAAAAATTAAATCCCTATCTAAATCTGGTTACTTAAAAGGTATTTTGTAAACACTGGTATAAAAAAATTTGTTCTCTGTTAAAAACAATCTCCTGATACGCTACATATTATTAGCCTACCAAAAATATATTATTTTTAGCCTCATTCTCACGCTCACAAAAATCAGTCATTCAAGAAGAATATAATTTCATGTGTGTATAAAGATTGTTTTTTTTGCAGACCTGCGGTAATGGTAGGTAGAGATGCAAAGGCAAGGATAGCCATGTTGCAAAATATTTTGACTATTGTTGCAGGCCTGTAAAAAAATCAAGTCATCGTGTCTCCTAATTTACCTAAAAGTGGTACGAGAGAAGGATGGTACCGTTATAGCTAAGGACAACATTGTTGACGGCGAGTCGTACGATGACATGTTACATAACCAATAAATTTGTCTAACGGTGCTGTTTTTTTCTGCTTCTGCACGCTTGCGCTGTCAAGTGTGTGGAAGGCAGTGAATTTAATTTTTTTTTCTCGATTGGGAAGTGAAGCGTAGAAAGAAGAACAAAGTTAGGCTTTGTTATTTTTGGTTGCTTAATAACGCCCTTGAGCTCCTCCATGTGCACCAGAAGAATGTCCTCCATGTGCTTGGGAAGAATAATCTCCTCCTGAGAGGCTATTTGGGTTGAAGTCTTGTCCTGCACTGTACTCCTGGCCTTGGCCGGGGGTAAAGTTGATCGAGAAATGACCTATGTGTAAAATTGCTTGCTTTTAAATCTGAGTGGGAAGATGAAACGATACTGTTTTTAGTTCCTTAAAGCTTTCCTTAAAGAATTTACCTCCGTTTCCAAGATCAAATCCAGCATTTACGGGAGCAGTGCTGGATGGCTGGTAGGGGTTTGCATTGGTGAACATGGGGCCGCTGTATTGGGCACCAAGGTTACTTCCAAAGTTAGATCCGAAGTTAGCTCCTCCGAAGTTTGTGGTTCCAAAGCTGGAACTGCCTCCTCCTGGTGCTCCACTGATCGATTGAGCTGATCCTGCTCCTGCTCCATGAGATGAGTAACTTGGAGAGCCTACAACATTGTTGTATTGAGTTTGAGCTTGAGGTTGTTGATGATGGGAAATGGAAAACTGAACGCCAGGATTAGCACTACCACTACTAGGGCCAGAGTATCCGATGAAACTACTGGGACCCCCCTTACCTCCAAGACCTGATTGAAATTGACTAGAGAAATCAGGGAAGTTGGCGAAAGCATTGGATCCACCTTGTCCTCCTCCGAGTGAAGAGTGGCTGTAGGTAGTAGCTTGGTTTCCTCCATGATGACCTCCGTGTTGTTGTGGTCTATATTGTTGAGCGTGTCCTCCGTGATGGACAGGTGCGGAATAGTGGTGACCTTGGTGTCCGAAAGAGGAACCTTGGGATTGTTTACCAGAATAAAGATCATGGGATTCTTGTTTAGGATTGTAAGGAGCACTTTGGGGCTGTGTTGGCAAATGGTCGCCTTCAGCGATAAATCCGTTTTTTCCGGCAGTATATTTTACAGTAATTAGCTTTCCATCAGCGCCAGGATATGAATAGAACCCCCGCCTGGTCCCATCACTGTCAACAGTTTCCCCTTGGTGCAGGCCATTATCGGCCTTGTAGTTAAAATTTATTGTCCCGTCGGTATTCAAGGACCGGGTGTCAGATAACAGGAGCGGATAATCGGGCTTTGTCTTACCTGACAAACTTTGGCCGCCTCCAAAACCATGACTTCCTCCACCACTTCCTCCTCCGAATCCGCCGTGATTGCTAATAGAGGATTGTGGAGACGCAGCCTGATAAGTGGGCGCGGATTGGGGAGCGCCGCTGCTGGGAGAAGCAGCAATGTATGCTGGCTTGTGTTTCAAAGCCTTCAATGGCTTCTGTGCCGCAGCTACGGCAGCAAAGGCCAAAACCTGCACAGTCGAACAAAGAAAACGGGAAGAGAATCCGATCAATTTAAAAGATCAAAAATTTTATGTACAAAATTTACACTGCGCACAAAAATATCTGCACCCAAAACGCAGTCTCACTGATCAGTTCTTGCAAATTTTTTCCACTTTAATGAAAAACTGAAAACTTTAAAGGATTTAAGTCAAAGGCTGAAAAGTTCCTTACCAAAGTTAAAGTCTTCATGATTCCTTTGAGCTTATTTTTTTCTCCCAAGAAAAATTATTACTTATCCCTTCGACTGCTCTCCACAATATGACTTGGAACAAAGGCCACCACTCTCGTTTTATAAACAGGGTGGGAGGAAATTGTAAAGTGGAATTACTCTCTGAGCCTGAGCTATCTCTTTCTGAAACAGTCATCATACATGACTTTTCCTTTCCGATCACATATCGCAAAAATATTATATCGCAATTATTATTATTGCCATATATTTTCATTAGAAAAAGTCGCATGCTATGCTACATTTTTTCTCTGTGATATACATACTCCCTTCAATTGTTTCATGTTCTGCTGTATTTAATCCAAATTGGTTTGGTAGATAGAAGGAAAAAATAAATGTGGTACTTAGGACGTTTTTCAACTCGTGTCATTTTTCATAAGACAAGCATAAAATATTCTTGTTCAGTTTGAACATATGTAGACATAGATAGACAATTTTTTTCTCATTTTGCATAAAAGGATAACTGCAAGAATCTCAATCTGAATTAAAGAAAAAACAATCTAAGGGACTAAATCGCTGCTGTGTGGTACATGCAAAACTTTGTTTGAAAAGCGAGAACGGTTGACCGAGCATATTGCATGGGCAGGGGGTAGTGCCATGCCAGTGCACGGCACAAGCATTTACTCCTTCAAACAAAGTTGACTATATTTTTAATGAATAAAAAAATGAATTAACTGAAGGGTGCGTTGCATTCTACTGACTGAGAAACCAAAAGTGTGTAAGATTACCCCCTACGATAGTGTAAGTACGATTAGCATGGCTAGTGTACCGTACCGTAAGTGGAAAAATCTAAATGGCATCATCGGTACAAATAATCGCTGCCGCCACCACCGACGCATTGTACCTTACTCTGATTTAAAGCGAGTTAAAAATGAACAAGAATAGAAGCAAAAATTTTTCTGTGTGGTGCGATTGATATTATTTCTTCAGCATAATCTGAATCTCATAAGGCGTTAAGCTAAATTAAGCTATAATGTATTCGTATGCATTTAACTTAATACAGTTTTCAATTTTTTGTATTTATTCATCTTTTTCATAAGTCAGCGAATGGTTAGGAGAGCAGTATTAATCCTCTGATAAGGCCTTTTAAGCTTTGCTAAATATTCACGAAAAAAACTTTGAATGTTACAATATGCAATCTCGTGAATCTAGAATCTGATTTATGCATGCATATTTATTTATTCAAAATTATTTATTTACAATTTACATGTGTTTAAAGCCGTGTTCAGACGGCTTCACAAATAATTTTCTATGACTTAACTTGGTGTATCCGGTAACGTCAATAAGGATATGCTTAGATGATTTGTGACTTAAACTGTGCACAATCGATAATTTTTTAAACAAAAGAAACAATCAGGGTAATTATGAAAAAACACGGAATTCATTTTTTATTTGATTATGCATGCAGAATTATAAAAAAATAAGCGAAAGTTTTATGTTTGCCAGAAGCGTTGCATTATAGATCTGAAGTATTTATGATTATGACATATAGGTAAGCAAAAAAATAGGCCTTTCGGTTTGATTTATTGATTCCATCAATCGATGATAAATATAGTATAGGAAAGGATTGGCACTAAGATGTTAGCAAAAGTATATACATGGGAGGTGTTTAACATTGAATACTTGGTCCAAGCTGCTGCCAAAAAATTAATCAATCAACCGTTCTTTCCCTCGTTCGTTATTATTAGTGATCAACCGATAAGAAGCTTACATACCGCGAAAGAATTGGTTGTAAAAATAAGTCAAGTTTTACCTGAGTTAAAATTATTGGGTATTGCATAATAGAATTCACCTTCCATTTCATTTATTCTAGAATATTTTATCAATTATTTTTGCATGAATGCAAGTATTTAGTTACTGTCAAAACGCTGTTCAATATTGCACGCAGAACGAGATAATAAATAATATTTTAATCATTGATGCATTCTAAAAGCGTTTTCAGGTTAGATTTTGGTAAAAATTATAATTGAATTGGAAAATTTGGTTGAACGCATGCTAGGAAAACAAAACGCTTTTCTAGCTGAAAGAATTAATATTTGATAAAGTCTTCTAAATATCTTTTGAGCGTTCATTGATCACAAGTGGAGCAACAATAGAGCGATTAATACCAAATATGAGCTAGATTAAAAAAACCAAAGGAAATTAATTTCAAAGTCAATCAACTTAACATTAAATGACTGGGAAGAAATTGTTAAGTTTGAGTTAGCTTGACTGAATCGGAAATCAATTATAATGCACAAAATTATCTAATTTTGAGTCTCGGGGGAAGTCTATCGCCTAATAAACCTATAATAAATGGACACAGTTTTTGTATTTATTCGGTACTTTAAGCATTTAGGACGCAAAATACATGCCTAATATATATTTCCGTACTACATACATAATATGGGAAGATTTGATGCATGAAGTATTTTCATGTTTCTAGAG
>JAHZNI010002411.1:0-50963 GCA_027744415.1 Seira ritae | reverse complement strand
TTAACTATTTTTATATCTTGGGATGATTATCGCTGTGATCATCATTCGCGTTCAAAAGCTGTGCAATTTTACATTGGGTTTCCGACAGAGCTCACCAGAGGAAAACTCACAAGTCCAAGTGAAAACCTTTTTTTTTTTGTCATCGAACTTGTTCAACATTAAACATTGGCGATATGGTAGAACGATATCCAACATCAACATCTAGTCTTTCTCTCTATCCCTTTCTGTCTTTGTTTGAAAAGAAGGTGAGTTGTCTTCTAAAAGAATAGGTAGAAATGAAGGAATCAAAATTTCAACTCACGTGCATGGCCTATGGCTTACTATGATTTTCTCATCAGAGGACTGCAGATGATGCCGCGAAGCCTCTGGAGACGATCCTGAGAAGAAAAAATTTAGTAGCACCGCACCACTTCCATTGCACTCTCTCACTTCAAAAGGTCCTAACTTTATACTCGGGGAAAATACCTTTATTGAGCACATTTATTTTCCTTGTTTCTTGTGTGCTCCACTTTAAAACTGCCCTTGCTTCGTTTTCTTCATATGCGTTATGCTTTGTTCGCAACTGATGCATTCGTCCCCTTCCTGGTCCCTTGTGTTCTTCATTCCAAAAGGAAAGTAAAATTATGAAATGAAAAATACGTCTGTCTGTCCGCGAAGGATGTCTGTCCTTAAAGTTCTGTCGTCTTTCCCTATTCCATTCCTTTTGATACTTGTAGTTCTAGTGCTTCCATCACCGAAAGAATAAAAGTGCATTCGATATTCGCATATACACACGTACGTATAAAAACTTGGCAAATGCTTGATAATAGTTGTTTTGCTGCTTCTTTATTCCATGTCCAAAGTTGAGTTCATGAGATCGAGGAAATGGGCACTTGAAAGAGGATACGTTTCTTAAACAATGGATACTTTGTTTGGAATTCAACATTCAGCTATAAGGAAACAGTAAACTACGTTACGACAAGTCCTTTCTTCCTGTTTTGTGACAGTAATGGTATTGCAGAGAGCGGCAGTATTTTTACTTCAGAGAGAAAAGAGACTTAAGGGAGAGGGGAAAAAAATCTTTCTTTTTGAATAAAGGGCTTAGAGTTAACCTAGAAAATGCGATTGTTTAGGGTAAGTAGCCTTAAAGAGTTTTAGTATGAAATACGGGAAATGCGCTTGAAATCAAGGAACGAACGAACAAACGTTCTCCCTTTCCCCCGCTCTGAGCTGCGCTGAGCTACTTACATTTCGTTCATATGGCTTTCCCTTTTGCATTTAACACTTGGCAAGAGAAAGCATAATATAGGTATACAGGGAAGTTTAAGTGCTTCCATTTCATTCTATACCTTACCCGAATCTACTTTACTTCCAGCATTGAATTGAATAGGTCAAAGAAGTCCCACACATTCACACTCTCCCATCTCCTTTTTTATTTTCAAAAATTCGAACGGAAGCATTCAGCAGAAGCAAAAATACCTGAGCTTAAATGAAATGAACAAGCAGGCATATATGTATGTATTTTGAGATGGCGATAATAAAGTCTGCTGAATATTTTACGTGGAATACGTGATCCTTTATGATCATGTAATGTACCTGGATTCTGTGTAATCAATTACCATCTTCCAATATCAGAAATCCCGATCGCAACATCTAGCTGGCTTGGCTATATATTCAGCGTCTTATATGTAGTTAGTTGTAATAAAGAAAATTTATTATTTTTGATGAATATTACTGGAAAGAATGTATGTACGTCACACATTTACAATTAGGATTTCATTTTCTCCTTGAAAATCCTCATTTCCAGTGACTGAACGAGTTTTTGCTGGAGTCTAATTCACTAGATTTGAACGTCAAACTTGCGCTCTTCCGTACTCCCTACACTACACCCTACACCGACTAGATTACAAAAGTTTGATTCAATGATGACGACAATTCCACTTTTAAGGAATCTCCTTTCCCCATTCTTCTTCTTATCAAAAGGGGATGGTCTATTACGAAGGTATTTTTGTTTTCTCTTGGATGGAGCGGATGTGTGTGAGCATTAATTTAGCTCGAGTTTGTGATATATCAATATAGCATTCAATTTACTGCAGTACTTACTTTCATAAAATAAGTAGTATTAGTTGTACTTAAGTTACTCTAATTCGAAAATATTTACATTCCGAACATTAACTTTATTCTCAAAATAGAGTATCAGTTTCACATAAACAGGCAAACAGAGTTGATTCATGTATCTAGTCTTCAACTAGTACATCATACATAATGTACAAATACATTGTTGAATGTGAAAAGGAATGATAAGAAATACAAGGACGGACAGACAGGGTAGAAAGGATCATGAAGCTTTCTAACCAGCGTCTTTCTCCATCAAATGACAAAATTTAGAAGTAAGATAGTGAAAGAAGAAACCCCCACTTCTGAATTCCTTACTTTTCTTTTCCTCCTAAATCGCTTCCCATTTTCTCGTTTCATTGCCGTCCAATTCTTCCTCTCTCATTTTCTCCTTATGAACAAGCCAGATAAAAAAAGTAAAACGATCATTTTATGATGTCTGATGATGTCCTCCGTTTTCTTTCCTTCTTTCTCTTTGCAAAGATCTCGAAAAAAAGTAAGCTCAATTATCCGGTTTATTACTTTTGAACAGTGCTTTGAAGTACGTATCTTGATCTTTTGAGACCAACTATCATTATTGTGCTTTTTTCTCTACCACAAAGCTTTAACCATCGCTTTGCTTATCATAATCATATGCTTTTCACCACCACCAGAACGATATACCTATACCTCATCTTTATGATCCTATCTCAATTCGAACATTGGACGTATAGCATAGTTAGATATGATAGAATCTTTTGACGAGTCGTGAATAAAAGGAATAGAGCAATCATCAAAAGTATATAGGTAGTTCTATCCAGAAGTAGAGGCCGTGGGCAGATGCAGAATGCAGATTAAAGTGAACATTTTAATTTCAGGGATTCGGAGAAGACATGGATTATGCACAAGAAAAAAGGAAAATAAATGAAGATGGAGGCAAATATCCAATTGCTTACATTTTGTCAAAGTTACAACCATAGTTTACGTTCATTTGCTAAAAACCGATTCTCGGAGGCCTGTATTGTATAATATTCAATTAGACTTGAGCTCTGCACTGAAACTCTTGAATTATGGATCATCAAAGAAATGAAATTTTTAAAATTTATATTACTTTTGGAGAGCAAATGATCTGTGAGTAAGCTCTTTTTACCAAGCTCGAAATGAAAATCAGGCACAATGTGAATGACAAATTTAAATTACATATCGAAACAAATATTTTACTTTATGGTCCATGGCAAAAAGTCTAAACTACTTGTGTTGAAGCCCGACGTGAAGTGAAGATATATTTTCCGAATGTTCATTAAATGTAGTGTCATTCAAGGACTTTAATAGTAGCAATAATAATATTGACTTTACTATCAGCGAGATACAAAATTGTATTTATCAAAGTCCGATGATAACGATTACAAATTGAAACATAATACTTCATTTTCTCTGCCTATTTTCATCCACGTTTGGCGTCATACGCTTTTATAAAAAATTGTTCGGGGTCTTTTTTCAAGTATCTTAACCTGCGTGGGCAGGCACTGATACCGATGGAGAAAAAAATTGCCAGAAGACGTTTAAAGTACAAAAGTTCAATTCGTTTTGGAGAAAATGTTTCAATTTGATATCATTCATCCGCAAATGTACACATCCCGGGATAGAGAAAGCTAGAGTGACAATACTGCAATCCCTTCATTTGTTTATTTCTCTGAGCTATTTGCACTACTTAAATAATACGCTTGAATAGTTTTACTCGAAAATTGTCGACTTGCTTGCTTGTATAGGTGCTTGATCTTTAATTTTGGGGCATATATATTTTTTATTAAAAGAGCATATTTTGGAACTGAAAGGGCATATATATATATATCCTCTCCGACAACTTAACAGGCTTAAACTATCATGGCATCATATTCAACATAATATAACTTATAAAGTAACAGATGTACAAACTTTCTACCTGCTTCTATATCATTTATTTCATATGAGGCATTCGTCTCTTTACTATTAATATATTTGCTAAGTCATTTTGCACTGCTCTGTTCTTCAAATAAATACGACATGACTTTTTCTTAACGGAAAAATCTGGAATCATCAGTGCACAAATGAGCACGCTTACTTTGTGCTACTGAAGTTCGTCTTTACTTACAAGATGCACATAATGTACATGGGTATGTATGTATGTATGTTGGATCCAATATCCAATACTGAATAAATGAAAATCAAAGCTTTTTTTGTTTTCCCTATGCGATAAAAATAGTAAGCAAATAGTCTCCATCGAAGTAGGCATATTTCCTGGTTTGATATGAGCCTCACCACCACTACTCATTCACGATTAACTAAGCACCATAAAAAGGGGAAACATTTTGTGTAATGGAGAGGAGAATCCTTGCTCCAGGGGCCGGGTCGACTTTTTACGGGATTCATCTCGTTTTCATGAATTGTTTCCTTTCCCCTAGCAATATTAAGTACGCGGCATCAACTCGTACTCTTCTCTTTCCTGCTTTTGCTACTGTTACTGTTGTTCCAATTATTCCCCTAATTATAAATGGAAGGAAAGCAGAACACTGAGTGAGAGCTGAACAGAGAAGAGCGGCAGCAACAAGCTAAATACTCTCTCTCTCCATCACATACATTTATTCCAGTGAAGCATGCACGAAAGACAAAATGTAGCTTTGCGAGAATAAAAATGAATGAATCACCCCCACATCACATCATCATGATATTTGTATTGTGCTACCGCCGCCACCACCACCAAGCAAGCAAGTAGTGCAGTGATGCGATGAGCATTTCAGTCCTTTTTCCCAATGATGCAGCTCTGATTCTGATCATAATCATTAGGTTTTCCCTACGATGCGACGTAACTAAAGATTCGTGTAATTGCTTTCGATATAAAAAAAGTCTGAAGTGTGCAATTCGATTTCATTTCATTGATGTATTCATTTCATGTATTCGATTTTTTTCTGATTATGTACTACCTCCAAAAAAATGTCAGAATGGCAAAGAGTGGATTGGATGCATGAGTAGTTCTTTCCCTCATTCAAGCTTCGGATTACACAAAATAATGCTTTGCTTGAACCTTATAGCTCTGAATGATTTCTCACGGCTTGTTTGTTGCTCGAGCTGAGCTCTAAAGAATTTTTTTTCTCATTTGTATTTGTAAAAGAAAACTGAGAAAGGTGAGATGAGATTGAAACTGCACCGAAAAAAATACATATAATTTTCCTGTGGAAGGAAGCGGACCAGCATCATGATCCGCATCCATAAAAGTGCATTGTCGGTGGGCCGTTGTTTGTGCTGCTGCTGCAAGGAAAAATCGTTTTCTCACTCTCACTCCCGAATTTTTTTCCCTGGGTGGATGCAAGTTATTAGTCAACTTTGACATAGATAAAGTTGGCGCAATTGGCGTGTCAGTTTACATCAGATTACGTTTTGTAAGTGAAGTAAAAATGTATTGAGAATGAGAGTGACGCAGGACTTCCTTTTTTTAGTTTTTCTTCCATGTAATCATGCATTTATTTATGCTTGTGTGAGCATTAGAAAAAGTCCAAATAGTAGAAGTTGAGCACAAGTTTGAAATATATATTTTTTTCTTTTTAACTTATTGCCAGATTGCAAGTTGCAGCATTTAGAACGGTGACCAAACAATGCAAGTCGAGTCTCCCTAGTCTTTTTATATAAGGTTTCTCAAAAGAGAATGTGATGACTGCGATTATCCACGCTTGCGATTCACAATTACAGTGTCAGCACAGCATGCTGCTGGAGTGTGCCGTTGAAGGCGCGCATGAAAATCAGAGGACCCCTTTGATGATGATATTTCTTTTTTGTGAAAACATAAAGGGTGGCACACGACCTGTTACACTTCATCAATGCTTACTGCTGTGTCTACTCTTTGATGGGGAAAATAGAAGTATCAAAGGACACACGGAAATTATTAAACCGTTAGAATGACACTCCGTTTTTTGATGTTTTCTGATTAAAAAATCTTTCTCTCTCTCTCTCTCTCTATGTGTGTGTATGTATAATTCTGGTTCAAATTTTTAAACTTAGCGGCTGCCCTTCCTTCCGCCGTAAAAGTTTTCAGTTTCAAAGAGTTTTGTTGCCAAGCCAGCCCAAAGAGTTTTGATGTCAGAAACATCAAAAGCGGGTCGGGTCATATCATGTATGTATGCATCCTAAGAAAAAAACATTTTTTGATGTAGAAATTGAAACCATATGTCGTATCAAGCACGAAGATCACACATACATCCTTTAGGAATAAAAAGAAAAAAATAATCTTCTTTGAACTCTGTGACTCGCCTTGCCTTGAACATTTAGATACATACATACATACCCACGCTATGTTATGAAAAGCACTACTGACCAAATTAATTTCTTGCAATAGTCCAGGCCCAGCCACGCCACGAGTGAGCTGTAAATAAAAATCCAATAAAAAAGCACTCATAAAGCAGGGAATACATACATTTATGTGGAAGAACTATTTTCGATTGATGTATTTACTTACACACACGGGAAAGTAATCTTCTTAGCTCAAATAAAATTCTCTCAGGTAAAAAATAAAAAAAAAATACATTTTTTTCGAAACTCACGAGGAGAGGAGGAACTCACATGCTTGTACATTTTTAGACACATCGATTCTTTGAAGGGAAGAGATTCAACAACATCGTCGTCAACAAGATTCCAATACGACGACGCAGCACAACAACACGTTGAATTATGATAATACTGAATTAAATTTTTTAGGTCAAGAAAAAAAATCTAGGAAAAAATGCTACTGTAACTTTCTCCTCCCATCCATGCCCATAACCATCGTCGATGTTTCTTTTTTGTCGCCAACAATGAAGTAAAAAGCGTTCACATTATTATGGGGCAGATAGCATCGGGAATGTGTTTTTCTCTTACAATTTGTGCGAAAAAAATAGGGAGAGAAAAATAGGAGATGGGAAATATTGTAAAATGGAACGAGATGCAATATATAAATTTTTACAACAATAATTCCCCCTTACCTTTCCCTCTTTTGTCATAACTCTGGTGAAAAAAAAATAGGGACTTTGTACTTCTATATCCTCCTTGTTTTTCTTTCTTACACGAGACGATGACGATGAGGCTTATTTTTTCTGATTCCTATTTCCTCTCCTCTCCTGTGAACAAAAAAGTGATCTAATAAGAGATGGTTATCTCCACGGTCCTTGCGATACGGTAGCTGTAGCAGTAGCGGTGGTAGCACATTCTAAATATACGCTCAGTCAGCAACCTTAAGCTGATAGGATCTATGTAACGACCTGACCATAAATTTTATTTCTTCTTTCAGTCTTTCTCTTTCTCTCTCTCTCGTTTCGAGAAGTATCCAAACATGAAAGATACAAAATAAAAAAACGTGGGGTTCACGATAAAAACAGATATTGTAAATGGCTCAAAAAAATATGTATATCTATATCTGCTAAACCTGGCCTAGCTCCGCTGGAGAAGAAGGAAGAGCGAAAAAACATGCTAACATACATAGTTTTAGACAGTTATGAAGCAGCTTGGTGCCATGTACCGATATTTTTAAGCTAAACCAAACCAAAGTTTTTCTTCTTCTTCGTATTCTACTGCTACGTCACTTACTTTTCTCCGACTTGAGTGGAGTCATATAATATAGCCAATGCCACAGTCTATCTTGATTGAAGGGGTGTGCACACATTCTCATCTCAAAGGAAATATAAGCACTTTTTGAAACCTTCTATTTTTCTTAGAATCGTCAGAAAAAGGCATAGCACCCTGCTTTTTGAAAGTAAACCAAAGGAATCATGATACATATCATGTCATTTTCGGATCCTTTGATCGAGCTGATGTGATACACAATCTAGCACCTTGCCAATGCATGTTTATAATAATCACATCACGCCTTCTATAAAAGAAAGAATAGTGATCTAGAAAGTAGAAATTTATCAGAAATTAAATATGTAACTTATTATTAGCTCACAATGTCGCGCCCGTTTATGTTCACGTTCTCATGATGAGACTCGTAACTTCTTTTTAAAGCGTAAACAAAACCAGCAAGAGCCAATCAGAACCACAACTTGTTTACTTTATCAAAGACTTTTGAAATTTTGCAACTAGTGTCAGCATGCTTTCCTTTGACATGAGTCAGAATCATCGGAAAAGATGTCCCCCTACTGCTATTTGAATTAAAATGTCTAATATTATACTAATGTTGTAGAGTTGGGCTTTACTTGTCTAGAGAAATGATTTCGTGAAAAGAAACCAATAAATAAGCCTTCGTCTTTCCGCTTTTGTCGCACGTAGTCTTTCATTGAGTGACAACAACACTCCATAAAGTAAAGCCATATCAATTGACAGAATCAGACGTCGTTGCTGTTTTAGTTCAGAAAGAGAGATAGAGAAATCGAGAAGAAAGCTTGGAGGAATGGATTAGACTGGAACAGAATCAAGTCGAGTTAAGCATGGTTGATAAATTCTGAATGCGTATGTAAATGAGATGGAACGTTCGTAACCTTTTATTTTTTTTCTTTTCAAGTTATTATTCACGGGCGCATTAACATACTTTAGGCGCTTAGGGTAATCAAGGAAATGTCAGTGCATGGCTGAATCCTATGAAGAAGAAGTTTATCATGATGGCGATGGATGATTATGATGATAGTGGTAGCTAGCTGGCGATGGCGGTGGTGCGGTGGTAGGGTGGTAGTCATGATGATGACGACGATCGCAATCATGGTGGTTTTCAGGATGAAACGTGGCTTTTCCCTCAACTTCTTTGATGCAATATTCTTTTCTTTAAGAGAAATATTCACAATAAGTAACATTGGAATATTTTATAGGACCTTTATTCTTCGTAATAATCAGTTTTATGGAAAATGTGTCAATTAGGCGAAAAAATTAAGGGATGGGATGGCTGGACTGGATTTGGGGACTTGGATTTTGGATCTAGCAATTCATTCATTCATTTTTTGTGCATCAAAAGTGAACAAATGTTATACATAGGCATGCGGATGTGGCCTAGGCATATGAGAAGAAACAGAGAGCCAGATAAACTTTGTTGTCTTTGAAGTTTAACACTTGTGTAATAACAAGGCTTAGGAATAACCGGAGATAAAAAAGGAAGATGATTGGATATATCGTGATGATGTCGATGAAGGAGAAAATCCAGGGAGCATGCAAAGAATCACGTTCCTTTTCTCCACGGAGAGATCAAGCCGAAAATCCTTTTGGAGCACAATCGTCGCGAGACGGGCGAGCGACTCAAAAGTGGGCTTGACGTTCCAGTTGAAAAGCAGGAAAGGTGGGGAGGTAGACCAAGAATATCTCTGTGTTCTTCTGATTCCGGACCTCTTCTTATTATTATATGTCTTTTGGTCTCACTTGTCGCAGTTTGTATCGTATCGAAAGGTCAACTCATTTATTGTCCTGCATGCTGCTTTGCTTGCTTGCTGCTGATCAATGGGAAAATATTAGAGGAGGTGGAACGGTAAATACAATACTAGCCTCAGTCTCAGTCAGTGTTCGGTTTGTCCCGAAAGGATGTGGATGTAGATCGATCCATACAACTTAACTCAGCTCATTTACTTTCTCCAAACGAGGAAGTTGCCCTGTAAGCAATAAGATTATGTATCAATAATTTAATTCAATGAAATGCTTTTCGAGATAAATTGTTCTCATAGTCATGGAAAATTCGCTTATGTCTACAAAAAATACTGTGGGGAATATGATTTACGATATGTATTATGATGCATTTTGGGGGAATCGAGAGACGAGATGAGTTCCACTTTTATGCATGTCACAGCACAGCTATACATACTACATACATTCGTCGTTGTTCACCTTTGGACGAATGAAATAACGTAGTACATACTTCAACCCCCCAAAATGTTAATGCATTATTGTAACTGGAACTGATACATACTCGGGAAAGGGATGCATGGCCGGGCATTGTAAATCCATGACCTGAAAGCGAGCACAGCTACTTCGCAAAATTGAATGAAACTGCATATCGATTTTCAAAATCGAATACTTACATTCCCGATAGCTTAATTTAACGCTACTTATCTTCTATTCTATTTTTTTCAAAAGATCCAGAGACCCAATCAAATTCACTCGTGCTTGTTTCAATTTATCTGTACTTCATGAATAAGAATGAACAGCAGCGATAGCGAACACAAAAAAATATTCCCAATTACGGCTCGGATTTCCAAGTACGTACATATATTAATGTTATCTCTACATTCAATATATTTGATCTCAAAATGGAATTAATTGTTTATCATGAGTAATAATCAGCAAACAAGTTTTTGAAGTTTAATAATTCGCTGAAGATAAGTACATGATCTATTTTATTAGATGCGTCTATTCTTCATCTCGCTATCGTCTCCTTTCCACTCCTCGACTCAAAGGTCGAATCTATGTTAAGAGTGTTTATATATTTAAGGGCGAGATGCGATGTGTGCTGAAAGTATTAAGAAGGCCATACTACACGAGAGAGAGAGAGAAAAAAAATTCTGTATTTTCGTATTACATATTACATCCTATAAAACAACGTCCCAAAAATAGAGAAGCCGTGTCCTGTATGAAAAAAAAGTTAAATTGATGAGAAGCTTTTTTTCTCCCTTCTCTCTGTGCAGCAGAGAGGTAATGCTTTGAGAAACACGATATATTTTAAGTTAATATAAAGAAGGGAAGAAGGCCTCTACCTCCCTTTCTCTCATTCTGACTAAAACTGACTGTGAGTGAGCGAGTGGGAAACAGGGAAAAGACCCAAATGATGATGGGACAAGTCTTATTATTAGAATTTTTTCAGGACTAAGCCGACTGAAACGAGAACTATGGGCTTTGCTGTGTGTGTAGAAAAAAATACAAGTTTAATGGTAAGTAGAATCATCACATCTCATCACATTTCTACATGATATGATAATACGTGTGATGATGCGAGCTTTTTTATTTGAAGATGAAAAAATAGGTAAAGTATTCTGTCGTGCTTTTTATATTTTCGTTTTGAAAAAAAAGATAATTTCATCTACCCTCTCCCTCTTGTAAAAAATTTATCTTGATAAAACAGGGTGCTCGTATGGATACCTACTGCTACGACGTACATATCTACTTAGTTCTATCCCAAAAAATGACGACTTTCTGCGTGTGATCTGTTACTTCGTGGAAAATGAGATGGGACTTGTTAAGTAAACGGATGAAACAAGGAATTAAAAATTTGTACAGGACGAACTTTCTTTTACTTACACACATGGTCCATTCACGTCATTTCAAATATTAGGAAAGCTCCCATGAAGAGGATCACTAAGTAAGCGAATTTATTTTTTCCCTGGCAGAAAGTAACAAAAATGTTTTTAGCTTAGAATTGAAAAGGGAAGGAAGGAGGGCCATGGAAAGGAGTAAGTCTGAGGGAAAGCATTCATAAATAATGAGGCCAGCTTAATTTCACCTACAATTTCCTGCTAATATGCGTTACGAAACGTGCCCTGATCTCCTATCAAAAAAAAGGTTGGCAAATGGCAGGGAAAATGTTCCGAGAAGTAATTAAAACGTTTTCATTTCTTGACCTGTTTGTTCATCCCACTCAAAATTAAGTATCTTAAACTACTTACTTCTAATTTTCAGGATTAATATGTATCAGGGAAAACCAGCCTAAAATAAGATTGGACGAGGGCTCAAAAGCAAATAACATACATAGATTGTTTTCAGAATAAAACGCAAGTTAGGTTAGAAATAGAAAGCATAATATTCAAAGACTGACAGGGTAGTAATTTTATGTTTCAACTACATATAGTGCAAAGTTTGTGAAAATTTCTGCTTTTGAAGAACATTTTCTCTAAAAGAGTCGCTTCCTATAGAGTTTGAGTACATCAAAGTTTAATATTTTCCGATAAAACGTTGGAATGACAGAAATATTGACACATTTCCTGTCAAAATAAATTTTTAAACAATTCATAAAATAATATGTGAAGCATTGTATAGTTTAAATTGAGCATGTAATTGACATCATGACATTTTTGGTTGCATTGCTCTCCAGTTTTTTGTGGAATTAAGTAGAAAGTCGTTTTTTAGCAAATGGAGGACTTTTCCAAGCATATGTCAGGAACAACCATTCTCTAGTAAGACGTTTTAAAGGGGATCGCCAAAGTATATTGAAGTTTGACGGGAAACTTGAGAGGCTAATCCAGTAAGAAACTAATTTATCCCGTAAATGTGCGCCCACAATTCAAAAAAGGCTTCGTGCTCCTTGAAAAGTCCAAGAGAAAATATGAAATTCATGGAACACACAAGCATACCAAGGAAACCACCACACAGCTTCAGGAAAGGAGCTCTGTGGAGGAGGAAGTGATAAATAACTTGACGCATTTGACATGTTAAATTTTATATCCCACGGCTAAGTAGGTTCACTCGAGCGGAGAAGCAAATATGAAAAGGAACATTTTTTCAGTGTAAGATTCGTTTTTATGTAAAATAGTGAGAGAGAGAGGAAAAATGCTACAAACAAAACGTACTGTTTGCGTATGCCCTTGCAAATAAAAAAAAGTTGTGGGGAGTGGGAAAGCACACATTTTCTCCCATGAAGTGGGCTTCTTTTTCTCACTCTCACATGAGTGAGGAGGAATACATAAAGTAAATGAAAGCGTAGCGGAGGCAGGGAAGCAGGTCGGTCGGGGTGGGAGAGCATTGAAGAGACAAGTCATACAATTTTGCTGGAAGACTGACATGAATTCCCTGGATGGAATATTTTATTAGTAGCGTCACTCGACCGATCATTGTCTTCATCGTGAGGTAAGTAGAGAAAATTTTATGCATTTTTCTTTTTCATTTCCTTTTCATCTACTTTCCAGGAATAACATTTTTTCTCTCTTTTTCTTTCTCCAGCCAGCCCTTAGAAGCAACGAACGAGCGGTGAAAACATGTGTGTGTGTGTGTGTGTGAGTAAGATGAAGGAGCGGAGAGGGAGCACTAGCACTTGCACCGGCATTTTGTTCCGACTCACTGAGCTTAAGACAAGGGAACGGCTTCCCCTTCTTTGGTTATTTCTTCATGTGAATGTTTTCATTCATATCCTTCAGTATTGAGAGATTGTTTACTCTTGAAAGTGAAGGTGTTAGTATCAAAATTACCCGGAGGCTTTTGGATATGCGCGTAGGATTAGAAAAAGGGGTGAAAAGGTTCCAGGGATGGATGGATGGGAAAAGGTTTGGGAAAAAATCTATTTCAAATCCTTAAAACCGTTTGCACTATTTTAAGGAGCTACTGAAAGACAATGGATATTGTGGGAAATGTTCGCATGGATTCAAATATACTTTACCTTTGCTTATAATGTAGCTAAGTGCTTATGATTTTCTAATATTTGAATATAGAAATTGTGAAAGCTGTGTAATGTCTGCCTAGGTCTAGGTAGCATTTCAACATTTACGTAAGTCAGACACGTTACTAGGTAAAAAGATGAGTTGAATTTTACAAACTGCTACCGTATCAAACTCCCAGGTAAAATATGATGGAAAGAGGAAGCCTCTCCAAATTCGTGTAACTTTTTTTCACCGGAAAAGAAATTCATTCCAGCGTGTCGCACAAAACAACTCCATCTTCCCCCTACTCGAAAGCTAATATTAATAAAAAGAAATATATTTGGAGGTGAGCGCGAGCAAACTAGAGGAGAAAAAATGTTTAGAAGTGTGACATGGAATGGTAAGGTGCTACTGTAGAACTCATACTTTATGACAATTTTGATGAAATAAGACTTAACCACAAAAGTTGTAGTGGATGAAAGGAGAAAGAATTGCGCTTTTTATTCATTTTCATGCCACGCTCAACATATTCTTTACATTCTAAAATTTTCTCTTTTCATTTCTACCGAGAATGGAATGAATGGCTGGGAAGGTAGTTTGTAATTTGCATTCTCAATAACGTCTTATGTATTCATCATCATATATTTTTTTATTCGGAAGGCACTCATATTATGGAAAGAATGATGATCAACATACATTTTCATAATATCCCCTAACTCCATAGCTTAGTTGGCTTTATCCTCCAAAAAAAGCTACCTTTTTCAGACTACTACTACGCAGAATGGCAAGACATGGCCATGGTCGCACTTTCATCATCTTCTTGGAATGGAACCGGAAAAGGCATCTCGTAGTAATAATAATAAGACATGGAGTAGAAATGCATACGAGCGACGACGACAACGACGGGTTGTGCAAAAAGTACTTTCCTTATGCATACCGAAGATATCTTTTATTATCTATCGTGGTTGTTTTGTTATCAAGTTTGCTAATGCTAATAGCTTTCGAGCATAAAGAGAGCAAAGGAAAGGCGTGGAAACGGATAAAAAAAGTGAATTTTTTTTCACTTGACTTACTTTTGTTGATTTATAAAATACGAGAAAAAGACAGTGAAACAAGTTTAGTGATGTGATGGCATGGCCATGGCACTCTCACACAGTCCTTTGGATGATATCACGAATCACGATATATTGACCATGTTGGAAGATAATAATATGCAAATGTATGTACCTTCCATGACTTCTGTTGGGTTTCGTTCCGATTAGGTATTCTCGTTTCTGCTCAAGCTACGCATCCATATCCCCATTTCGAGCCTGACTTCTATTCTCATTATTTGGGGATGACACATTAGAAAAAATGTAAGTCATACATACGTAGCGCACCGAGGGCAGGAGAAAGACAGAAGCCTTTTTTTCTTTTCCTTAACGACATCTGCATCTTCTTTTAAGTAGCCATCTGCTTTCCCTCATAATATTATGATGATACTTGGTGTCTATCTGTAACACCGATGCGATGGAGATGCTACTTGTAGGTATTATTATCATCATGGTTTTAGATACACTTTAGGTGCAACATTTTCTTTTCATTTTTTTCCTCTCTCGCACTCTTTTGCATTAACTTAATGATGATAATAATAGCCGTAATAATGATAAGCACCATCGCATTTACTCACACACACACTGTGTACAGGACTTTCACACACACATACACACCGACTGTGTCGCGTTTCCTCTCATTCTCCCTTTTCATATCACATTAACTGATGTCGAGCTTATCCCCCAAAAACTTAAGTGGGGAAAAAGGGTATTAAGAAAGCTACGTGGAGAATTTAACTGTATTTTATGGCACCGAGTGAAATGTGCTTTCTTTTTCTTTTATTTCATGAGTAGTTATGTTGTATTAAAAAAGGATGCTTTTTTAGTTCCCAGCTATTTTCCCTGCTTTAATGCATTTATGGTGTTCTCCCCAAAAAAATGTAAGATGAAGCTAAATGTGTTTGACTTAAAAGACAGTTTTGTTGCAACATTTCTTCCCTCACAGTCATATGCCATACGCCATACAATGCAATACCTATTACAAAATGCTGTCGGGAGATTGGTGGATGGAGAAGGTGTATTTTTTCAACTTTCCTGTAAACTGCAAGAGGAGAAGGTTTTTGTACGGCTTCCTCAAATTCAAAGAAGGCGTAATATACTATTTTTTAGACAATTAACTAACTTCCTTTCAAAGTCTACTCTACTTTTTTATAGGTAGATGTATATGGAAAATGCATGCTATAAGTAGAGTTGTTAGCAAATTTGCGACTTCCCTTTTCACCCAAAATGAGTATAGAAGCAAAATTAATTATACACGTTCAAGAACTAATAAGGGTACGCTTAATGAAAGAGGGAAACATATCTACGTAAAGCTAAGATGAAAAAATGGCCTCGTTTTAAATGTACCTAAACAAACAAGTATTGCTTTTTAGAGCGTCAAGGTATTAATGAATATAAGTTTTAGAAATTGTCAACAATATTCAAAACTGGCAATATTCAAAAATTTCCCCCCATTAATTCCTGGACATTTCCTCTGGAAGTTCAATTAAGGCCATGAAAAGTGAGGAGTTAGCGAAAAAAAATTTTTTCAACATTTTCCAATCCTCGTAGATACTTCTCTTAGATAATAACAGCTAAAAACTTTCAAGCTTCACGTCTCCCCCGTGCAAGATGAAATGACAGAATTTGCAGTGAAAGGAAGGTTTCGTAGTGTCGAAACCAAACCAGCTCTTAAGTAGACCACAAAAGCTCGTAGACGCATATTTTACTGGAATCCTTCCTTTCACACACATTATTTCTCTCAATCTCTTATATTTCGGATGAGAAGAATGAATGACTCTTCATTTATTTAATTAATTGTCTGGCATGTTTCGCGAAATACTATACTTATCATCCGAAAGAATCTATCTAGAATCTAGTTTTATAAAAGAATTGTTTGAAAATGTTATCGCGGCAAATCGGAATTGGTGCATTTGGATTTACCTACAGGAAGACCTAAATATTCTTAAAGTCTACGGAAGGCATGCACGACTACACACAATTGTAAGTACAATTGAGATGGTGAGTCATTTCATTTCACAATAAAAGTTGTGCTTTAATGGATTGGTCGCTCAAAAATAAAATGCCCTCCAATCCATGCCTGTATGTCTCTTTTTTTTGTTCTAATTTGATCACCATGTTAGCTTTTCTAATGACAAAGTTGCTAAAGAACGTACACGCTTTGAATTACAAATAATGCATGTGTGTTTCCTGACCCATCATGGATTTCCCTCACGTGGCAACTAATCCATTGATGCAATCAATGAAAAAATATATATATCCTGTACAGAAAACCGAACAATAAGAAATTCTACAAATCACTTTTGTTCCTTCTTCTTGATAGTATATGTCGTAAATGTTAAAGTGAGTTTAGTTAATTTCTAACTCATCTCATCTTATCAGCAAACCACTGTTAATCCTGCAGCGTTGGGCTTAAGATAGTTCGTAAAAAGGAGGCAAGTCACACTCACACTTACTCGCATGTTGGTAGGTATGTACCTATGTGTGTTTTACTGAAATCAATTTTTTCATTTGTTACAAGTTTCTTTGGATAACTTCTTATTGATGTTGAGCTAAGTGGATAGTTACTTCCTGTATTGTACATCTCCTCCCTCCATTGTACCTGTCGATATTAAGCAAGCTGGACTGGACATGCATAAAAGAAGTATATAGATATGTTTGGGTATAGTGTCTGTCGGTTGCTGGTCGGTGGGTCGACAGTTAGCTGAAAAGGGGAAACAAAATACAAAAAAAGTTCGCAAAGTTCTTTTTTTAAGTCAGGCGAAAAGAGGGAGCCGGACATGAGACACAATTCAGAGAATGAAGACACCATTCAGGAGCTTGAAGAGTGTCACTTGAAGAAAGTAAAAAAGTTGTTGGAGCGTAAGCCACTACTTTTCCTTTTATTTTCTCGATAAAAAAAAGATGTGCCACAATGGATACAGACTAGAAGCACTATTTAAAAGCTTACGGGGTTTTTCACGATAGAAAAAAGATCAGCAGTAGTAGAACACTATTCTATTCCATTCTGGAGTTTTGAAGGATATAGATGTTTACCAAGTCTTTGGGCAGGAAGGGATGTCAGTGGATTGGACTACTAGGTACCTTATGTGTACTTGGGTGTAGTACGTACATATGTATACTTGAATGGTCCCACGCATTTCACTCTCTTCTGCACACCACATTACCTTTCAGAGTGAGCATTTGAGAATGATTGAAGTGTGAAGAAGGAAGGGCTAAAGGAAAAGGTTGCCGAAAAAAATAGAAGTAAATTTGGACTTATCATCTAACTTCTTTACAAGCAAAGTAATCATAGAAAAAAAGCAAAGCGAGAAGTACTTAGGTACATACTACATACGCGAAAAGGGAAGAGAAAAAATTCAGATTTTCTTTTTGGTCAACGAAAGGGAAAAGATTCCAGGTTTCATAAAAAAATCCCTTGTCTAAAAGAGTTTGCGTTCTTGTTTCCTGTCTAGCGCCAGAGTGGTACTTTCCTTCGTCTCCGAGCAAAAAATAGAAGAGGTAACCGCAACTGATTTGTCCGTCCGTCCCCGTCCGTACCGTGTATGCCAGTTGGTCTATTGTCTTGCAACAATGAGAAAGTACCTCAAGGTGGAGGAGTCCTTCTCTAATGCCCTACTCGTATGCTATCACCGTCATATCACAAAAGTTTTTAAAGATTTTCTGGAGTGAATACAAACGAAATCGGAGAAAACTGCAAGAGTCTGTGGAACTCTTTGAGGGGGTCACTGACAATCACACTTTCATTTTTTCGATAATACTATCAACGGCCTCACTTCAGATCAGTATTTTTGCAACATCATTTATTCCCCGCCGTGCGTTCCGCAATCGCGACGTTCTTCCTACATATTTGTAGAGTTGTTTTCATTTCAAAATGAAACGTTGTGCGTAGAGAAGCATTGCTATCACATCACAATGCAAAGACCTATACTTAAAATATCCTATTCAGTCAGAAGATATGTATGATACAAACATTATCCAGGTGATGTTTTTGGATCGGAAACTTTAACTCTATCACGATGGTGGCATTGCATTGAAACCAACAAAAAGTCAAAATTTCCATATGTCACTTATCATTCAGATTCATTATCAAGCCATTTACTCCATAGTTTAAAGAGCAAACATCGAAAAGGAAATGTAACTACTACATAGCTTGTCCATTCTCTAGCTCCCCTTTTCAGAACGGGTCTGTACTCTAATATATGTACTGCAAACGTCACTCACCCGTGAACAATAAACTTTTGATGAATTAAGTGTGAGTGACATAAAACTCGAAAATGAATAAGCATATTATTACTACACAATACATATACTTTTGTCATGGAGAATATGCAGGGGAAAAATACTTAATCCTGCTTTTGCGTAACGTTAAAGGTTATCTAGCAGTTCTCAGGTAAAACATGAATGCAGAATTTATGAAGCCCTTTAATACTTGTCTCTGACTTAATAATGAAATGATGGAGTTGTTTAAAAAAACGATTCTTTTATCCTAAATGCACTTGAATGAGAAATGAGGGGACTTCATAGGTAAATAGCTATGTGGCTTGGACTGGGTAATGAATTCATCTACCTATCTATTCTAAGGGAAGGTTTCATCTCAGAAGTCATTTTTTATTGTTATGACTTGATTTATATTTTTATCACAATGCAGTTTACTTTTTTTAACCGGGGGAAATCTTTGAATTGGGCTTAACGAATGCGATATGCATGATGAACCCATCTCTCATTGTAAAGTACCTATGAATAGATACACATATATCATTGATGCATCGGCGACCACAAATACAGGAGCTTCTTTGTAAAATGATAAGCGTAAAATAGTATAAAAAAATGGTCGATGAAGATCTCAAAATAAAAAAGGTAAAAGTTGAACTTGGAATGCGAAAAAAAGTTCTTTGAAATAATGATTTCGTAGAAAGGAGACAATGAAACACATTCCTTCCTGCTCTTCCTTCTAATTATATCAAATTTAGAATGCGAATCCCTGACTTACTTGTTATCGTCCCTCTCAAAATAATTGAAAATATTTCAATTGGAAAAAAAGTCAAGAGTTTGCGACTGAAGAGCAAAGATTTATAAATGTTTGTATGTATTTTCAGCGTAAACAACTTTAAAAAATATCTAATGAAGCCATCATAATACCGAAAAAATTTATGCGCTCCCAAACTCCCAACTTATACTACTTATTCTCATTTTCTATCCCGCTTATCGACATTGGCATTTCCTCTCTTCCTTTCATCCAATCAAACGGATCGAAGAAAGGAAAACGAAGTTGGAAGTTGTTGAAACTATCCATTTTTTTGGAGGGTAGTCGCAAAGAGAGAGAGAGAATGGAAAGTAAGTAGTATGTAGAGAAGTGGAGAAGGTTCTGTAAACAGAAGAAGGCACGCACGTTTGTTCAGTTTATCTGATCATTAAGAATACTCGTCTTGAAGGGAAAGAAGTAAACTAAAAATTTTATCTTAACGATTGCTCCTTTCTTCTTCTTCCCTGTCGTCGTCCTCTCCTCTTCACTACTACAAAGCAGACACTCAAAGGGAGAATTCTTAATTTAAGTTTGTAATAGAATAAAAAAATCAGTACCTTCTTCAAGGAAAAAGAAGAAAAGAGTGATGGCTAATGAACAAAGACGGAAGAGGATGAGGATGAAGAAGGTTTTGTACGCTCTCTCCCTCTCCATCTCCGCTCCGTTCTTAGCTATACCTTGCATTTTCATTTCGAAACTAAAGAATAAAGAGATACCTCAAAGTCACTATATCACTTTATTTTAGTTTTCGAAAAAAAGTACCAGAGAAAGAGCTCTAGTCTAGTACAATGTACATGTACGTGCGTACCTTGTATACTACATACACAGATGAAGAAGAAGAAGGAATGAGTTGCATACTCACCTGTCTACTTGGAGAGTAAAAAACGGGCAAGTAAATAAATGAGGAATTGGTGAGTGAATACAGGGAGCGCGCGTACCGACTTGAGCAAGAAGTGTTCTTGAATCATCGGTCGGTGCAGTAGTAGTTGTAGTAGTCGGTACACACACCGACACAGAGAGAAAGAGGGAGAGAGAGACAGAAACAAAATGTTACTCTTTTCCCTTCTCCTCCATCGCCGGTCTGAGTATCTGTGAAATGGATGATGATGCAGTAAGAAGATTCATCTCAGTCCATGTAATTAAGTTTGTGTCAAGAGAAGAAGGAAGGAAGGAACGAGTGGAGCAGCGAAGAGTGGAAAATCTACGATGAAAAAAATATCGTCATTCATTTTACTCATCTATAGAGCATTTTACAATTTTAAGAGTGAAGTAGTAGATAGGTAGGGAAATAAATGTTGGTGAAAGAATAAATTCTCAGATTTTCTTATTAGGGCATTGGGGTAAGCTGCTAAAAGGTGGTTTGTTTAGGTGGACGGATAGTCGCAGTCTTCACAACTGGAAAATACTTGTTCGCTTAAAGAATTTATTTATGTATGTATTTGATTTACAAGGGGAGCATTAATATTTTATACGTCCTTAATTCAATCTTTAAGCCTCTCTCTTGGGTTTATATGTTCCACTGCTACTACTACAACGTAGTGACATTTAAGCCGAAACGCATCTCGAAGGATTAGCATTTTTCGGTTCGAAGTCGTCGTTGGGGAGAAGAAGTTTTTGGAGGAGAAGAACTCAACATTAACTTAAGTACATTGACATGAAAACGGATGCAGCTGCGTTCATTTCTTCTCCGATGCTATGTCAATAGTCAAAAAGGAGAGAGAGAGAGAGAGACTGTAAGTTTATGAAGCATAAACCACGACAATCGTCATTTGCGTACAAGTCCTGAGTCGCGTCTTTTCTTGAGTCTCATCAAAAGCTATATATATTATGCTTGTCTAAATACGTGTTTCACTGTTCACTTTGATATCTAATGGCATTCATTCCCCGCATCCACTATATAGAGCGAAGTAGTAGTAGTGGTCTAAAGGGAACTGCCCTTTTTCATGGGAAAGGAGCGCAAAAAGGGAGAGAAAGAGAGCTTAGTTTGTTTACAGAAATTATTTTCCCAATTTGTTAGATTTGTGGGAAAAGCTTGACAACTCAAGGAAAAAGTACAACGATGACAACTCATTGAAATGTTTATACCTCCCGCTGTTGTGTCTCTTTCCACTAAAACGGTGACATACGACTTTTCTCCCACTTCATTCGTTAGCTCCCTTGTGGTTCTTTAACCAACTCGATCCCTTTTTCATTTTTTCTCTTCTTGAGCAGATGTAGGTGTACTCTCTTATATGCATAACTATAATATGTACTTACGTAGGTACATTCATCCATCCCTCTCTCTTTTTTTGCTAGACCCTAAATCAAATCAAGTTTGTGTTGTTCCTAAAACTCACGGAGATAAGGAAATGGTCATGAGAGAGGCTTCTAAATAACAAGGCCTTTTCTCCTCTCCACAAACGTAAATCTTTATCACTGGAATAGTTTTTTTTTGTGTTTATCTCGTTACACTCGAGAGGAAAGTAAAGAAGGAAAAAAGAAGACATGGAAGACTAGTTTTTTCCGAGCTTCGTCTTATCTATCTACCTACAAAGAATATATAAGTATGGAGTGCACATGGCTTTAGCTAAAACACTCCCTCGTTGCTTCCCCAACAATTTGCTAATGTTACCTGACAAGTGTGTGTGTATATTTTTTTTGCTGTATTGCGAAACATCTTTTTGATGGTCATACAGTTTACAAACCACAATTTTTTTTATTCGTCTAGAAAAGTGCAGAAGATGGATCAACAACCTCCTTCTACTCCTCCGTAACGCACATATCTACATACTAAGTATACTTAAGTACATATTTGCAAACGCGGTTTTCCTTTTCGTTTGTCTTATTTCGCATTTTAATTTACTTACTTGTGGAAACATAAATACATATATATAGTGGGGAAGTGTTTAAAACCTGGAACGGAACCGATTTTCTCGTAATTTTATTCGCAGAAGTAGATTCAAACACTTGAAATTATTAATTAATGATTTTCATGTTAGTGTCAGCAAATGACTTTCATTTTCTCCTGCTTTGGCTTCTTGTCTCTCCTTTTTTCGTATCGTGTCAAGCTCTTTCCCCTACTCACTCGTAGACACTCATTTATGCTAATTAACTGCCGATTACACAATCCCTTTCTCCTTTCTTTCTCCTGACCATATCGTAATCCAAGGCCGAAAGAAGGAGCTACTGCAAACTTTATTTAAGAAAATGCGCTTTCAGTATCTTGTCTTTACGCATCTGAGAAAAAAATATTTACAGGGATTTTAAAATGGTAATGTGCTGGTTGCCGCTGGTAGAAAGCGATTGCATACATACTTTTGGCGAAACCTCGAACCATGTTTAAAGAGAATCTAATGTGGGTGTAAGTATTTACAAAGGCATTAGAAAATCTCAGAAATCCTTTTGTAAATCCTTTTGACCTATCTCTTGTTTGTTTTGAGTACATTATGTATATCCATACATAAAATATAAAATTTATTTTCGAGTAGCACAAGGAAGTATGAATGTACTTTTCACTGTAGTCATAGTCATGTGACTTGTGTTGTTTGGAACATGCTATCTCATATTATATTCATCCAGCATTTCTCTTCGACATTTACCTAACGACAATGAAATGAAATGGAAAGGAAACTATGCCATTGGATGGCTTTATCACGCAATTCATCATTCTGATTTAAAGTCCCAAAGAACCAATGTTTATGCCCCCAGGATGTATGCATCATTATCTTTTGGAAGATGCTCATCATCACCACCACCGTGATTTCTCCCTCTAGGGCAATACCTACATCCCTCATCTTGCATGCAGATTTACTTTCTTTCTTCCAATCACCATTCCGAGAGGAAGCTCGTGTCAAACAACGTCATCATCAGGAGGAATTTAGGTATGAATGATTCCTAGTTTCTTCAATTTCCTCCCTCTTTCTTCAAATACTTCACCCTGCAGGGTATTCAACCGCAGAGTTGACTAAAGGAACAGGTAAACACCTTCAGGGGGGCATAAAAGACATCAGAGATTAGTGAATAGTGGATGCGGGCATGACACTTATGATATGATTGCACAGCAGCGTGGCATGAATATTGCTACACTCTGACTCTCGCCGTTCCGAATCGATCACTTCAGTTCCACCTATTTTCCTACAAAATCCTTTATTCTTCGAATTTCTCATCCAATTTCCTTATTTACCTAAAAACGAGGGCATCGGTAATGATGCATCATACCACTTTCAAATCTCCAGTCAACAAAATAAGATAATTGATTGTGGAGAAGAGAAACACTATTCAATTTGCTCATTTCCATTTCAGAATGCTCGTGAAATCCAATTAAATGCTCAACCACGTAGACGTAGGTCTTAAGTCAACGTACTCTTCTGCTCTCAACATTAGACATTTAATGCTCCTTCTGGGACAGTGACGACGCAACATTCTAACGAGAACTACTTTTCCAGAAATGTATTATGTATTTGTAGGACATTTTTAAATATTTGATCTATTATTTTTCCATGCAAGTCAGAAATCTGCTAAAAATAGCTTTATTTTCCCCTACTACACTGTACTCTATCTCTCCGTTCCGAATCGTTAACTGCTGCTCTTTTACGTAGTCCCAACGGGGATCTTCAGTCGCACCGTCATGAGTCTTGCTGTGACGTGCGATCCCGACAGGAGAAAATATTTTCCCTTTCAATCCGCTTGTTTTTACGTTATGAACGCATTCATTGTCAACAAATTTCAAGTTACTTTTCTGTTGTTGTTGTTGTTGTTGCTGCTGCTCCTGCAACGGTTAACTTGGCACCAGGTTCGAGCGGGTATTTAATGATACATGGAAGGAATGAGCGTGAAAATACTAGTTAAGCATGATTTGTGGACTTTTCAGACACTTTTAGTCAGCCAGCTTCGCTTGAATTTTTAACTTAACTCGAAAGTACTACGAACGAACAACGAAACGAGACCACATCCCGCATCATCTTGATCCTGCCACGTTTCATTTACTCCTCCCAAGCGCTCAACACTCCATTTCTCAATTCCTTCAGTGATTTGGATCTTCTCTTTACAGAGCAAAATGATCAAGATATTATTCGTCAAATCATTTTTGCTCCAATAGAATCGCCATCACCATAACGTATCGTCGTCGTCAACAAAAATTGGACGGAGTTGTTGACTTCCCGTGGAGGATATGGCGATATGAAATATTTTATATTTCCTGTTATAATAACGGTTACCTACTTTTTGCAACGGGGATACATGTACGGCAAGTGAAGGTTCCACCGTGCACAAAAGGAAGCTGTAACGATGAGATGATACCGCCTATGACTATGCACTGGAAAATGAGCTGAATAGAGGACTATCAAAAACATCCTTGAGCAACACAAAAGAAGACCTCGAACGCGTCCGGTTGAATCTACTGCGGAGTAAAACGAGATGACAAACAGTCTAGATTTCATATTATATTTATTACGGGCGACCGACTCACATATCGTATCATGTATGTATATAGCACGTAGGTTGGGTACTCATAAACTCGCTTTTCATTTGATGTTTGATGGAAAATATGCCAGAAAGCACGTGCTTTGACTTTTTTCTAAATTGAAGAGACGTTATTTGTTGAAATAGTTTTAGTGAAAAGGATTGAATTCTGTTTCTTCCCTGAAATTTTTTTTCGGACATACTGTCATTTTTGCAAGATCAAAGGGTAACATGAAATTAATAAAATTCATTTCGTCCACATTCGCTAACAGGTGGCCTTCGACTTTTTTCCATGGAAAGGTGCTCCGAAAATTCGAAAATCTAGCCATATTGTGAACTACATGTCCAAAGATAAACAGGTGAGTCCGTGAGTGGATTGGTAATTGGTAGATGATTTATTTTATTTTTATTGCAATGATGGAGATAACAATGGAGTAACGTCTGGAACAATAACTATTACTTGATATACATAATGTGTAGGTATGCATATTATGTATACATGTGACATGTATATTATATTGTAAGCTAATTTAATTCTGAAGAAGAAGAAGAAGAAAGTTTTATCGTCGACACTGGCAAATTTTATTTCTGAAAACATAAAAGACGACGATGATGATGATAACGATGGAAGGATAAAACAATACCAAAGGAAGATCACCTTTTTGTGCATCAAGGAAAACAAAGGATGCTGCCATTCATTCAACTTCTTTTGAAAGGAGAGTATCCGAAAGGCTTCGTCTACTTTCTTGGGAGAGGATGAAGCAAAAGTAATCCTAATGACAACTGGAATTAAACAAAAGAAAAGCGTGCTTTTACGTGCGCATTGAAAATTTTAGTTTCGCCTTAATCCAGAAATAAAATTAAACCTGTGGGGGCAGAAGAGAAAGTAAAGCAATCAGCAAATTCAAACTGAAAGAAATCCACCGATGATACTGTTGATTGTAATCTATTTTATTTCTGACCCAATTGAAATTTTTTGATGAAAAAAACCTTGCATCAAACAATGATGCTTCTAGAATACAACACAAGATACAACATCAATGCATCGTACAAGATAAGTATCATGTTCCTCTGAGCTTTTGCAAAAAAGTTTTTTTTTCTAATGAATCAACCATTTTCATTTTTGTACTTGCTAAAATGTTGCAAAATATAAATAGAAAATCCGAAAATGAGACTGACTGACTTTGCTTTATCCAACTGAAGACGGGGAGTTGAGCTCCGCTATGGAAATGGGGAGCTTGATATAAGAAGAAGAAGGAAATTGGATGCGACCTTTTTTCCTTTTCACCATCTCTTAAAAATGAGATTGGGTACCAAACCCACCAGCTTATCTCGTAATTGGAACGGGAAGCCGGAATGAGTATGTAAAAAATAATAATAATATAGTGCATTATCCTTGAGGACTAGTCTGTGTTGTGCAGAGATTTCATGTGTACTTATTATTATTACGATTATTACTGGACTGACTTAGATGAGAAGATGTGTGTGTGTGTGTGTGTCTGTGTGGCTCAGTCAGCTTTCTTATGCCTCGTCTTTCGTTTCACTTTCTTCCTGATTTCCATTTCTTGGTGAGAACCTTCTTTACCCGCATCAGTTTCATCTGAATCAACTTCAAATTTTTTTTCCTTGAACACTGTGATCCTCAAGAAAAAATATTTTTTTGCAAAGCATGAATATGAGAAATGAAAAAAAAACTTATTTCTATCAAGAACAAGACTAGTGGATTCGCTTGCAATCATATTATATAAATATAGAAATGAAACAAAAACCATAAAGTCATAGCCGGATCCCATGATTAGAAAATTGAATGAATCATGATGAGGTTTACATTTTGCATATTTTGCACATTTTTTATTATAATAATTTGACCAGAATGTATTGTGTGTCCTTTTCGTATTTTGGCGTTATAGTCTCAGTACCATGACCATAGTATACACTTGGCTTTGGCTTTATATTTCCAAGATTAATCTTGATGTACGCACGGTTTTTTAGAGATCCAAGCAAAATTATAACATAAGACACGGTTAACGGATGGCCCCAAAAATGACTTCGGCGACAAAGCCCAATCTTGAATTGCATAAATTCAAAGCAGCATTAGTTTGTTGCGCTGTACAATCATTCTGGGCGGATTCTGATTTAGTATTACGAAATTCTTTCAAGTCATGCAAGACTTGGTGCGATTGTAAATTAAGGTTTATCGTGAGACTTGACACGGATATGGATGAGTATCTGCATACTCATCCGTCATGATTATCTTTGAGATTTTTTTCACTTGGAACTGGAGTACTCTACTCTGTACATATTTTGAATCAAAATCAACTAAACTTAATACTTGTCCATGAGAACATTTCTGCATTTGACATATTCAGAGCAAAAAAATTGTTTATATATTATTTAGGTGGATGCAGCTACATCAGCCGAATTGAATGCTGTGAATTCTTTTTGGACAAATTTAGTCATTCTAATTAACAAGTGATGGAACTAAGTTGGAGTTGTTGCGCTGCATGGCAGTTGGAATAGAAGTGCCAAAGGTACGCATACATGGTGGATGGATGGTGTAACTTAACTAGTCCTGGCAAATCTCCCCTGATACAGTATAGCATGAAGAGGAAAATGGAATGAGTGGGGAGAAGTGGGAGATGATGATGGAGGTAACCAGAAATTTCGGTGCGAAAACCAGTTTCTCCATACGTACTTTGAAAGAGGAGAGCGACACTGACACATTGTCTCATGAGTGGTAAGTGACATGTCATGAAAAAGAGAGTAGAAGGACAAGACAGAGATAGAGTTGAAGTTGAAAATTTTCACAAAAAAAGTTGGAAACTTGAAACAAGGTTTTTATGGCTCTAAAAGCGTATACTTGTACCTGATAGACAAAGTTTGACTTGACTGTCACTCGAATTGCTGATTAAACTTTCTACTTCATTTTATCTCCTCCTCCTCTGCCTTCTCCGCGTACTCTAATGCCTACTCTGATTCTTTCTTTCCTGACGCCCCTGCAGCTATCCATTTTGTTTTACTTCTATTTATCTTAATGTATTATTATGGGTGCAAGCAACATCAAAATTGTTTTGTGAGACTCTCTTTGGAAATAAAAAAGCAAGATACTAGAGACTTCTCATTCACTTCATTCTCCTCGTGTGTTACTGTTCCCTCAGAAGAACATATCAACAAAGTGAGAGAGAGAGAGCCACAACTTCACAAACAATCTGGCAGAGAAATGGACGCTTCAAGTCAGAAAAGTTGGTGATTGCCACTGAAAATAATATTAGTCATTCTATGCTCCCATTCACATCCCTTTTCCCTTTGGTACGGCTAATTTTTGATGGAACATATAGTACACAACCACTTTCCAGAGGGGGGACCCAAGTGAAAACGTATGTCATCATCTTTGTCTCCCATTTTCATTCCTGTACCTAAATTTATGTACAACCATCACCTGCACTGCACTGCATTGCACTTAACAGGACTCTTCGTTTCAAGTGATAAATAAATCACTGAGAAGACACAACAACATTGTTTTAGATGAAGGTGCTGCAATGATGCTTTCAAGTTTACTCTTTGAACATAATTCAGGTAAAAAAATATAATTGGCTTAAAGAGGATGGAGTTGGCTATACGCCGAAGAAGCACCTGGTAAAAAAATCAATAGAAAAATTTATTGATTTTAAAAATTGACAGGAACATCAAAGCGCGCAGAATAGATCCTTGCGCTGAATTAAGATGTTACCGAGCACCCAGAGTATTTTTAGATTCAATTAGGGCCGACTATTAAGAGCTCTTAAATAAATTAGGTAGGTACTACAGGAGCGCGATCTAAGGCCCCACATGTCTTTACAACGTGAACAATGACGCATTTTGATCACGAATTGAAACTGAAATTAAACCATGACACATGCATACATACCTATGTATATTATGTATATTCATTCAAAATTGACAAAATATATGTAAATAGTTCTTCCATGGGAAACAAAACTCAACATTGCTCCAACAAAACGTCAGGCGTATAGGATTATGTACGATTAACCTGTCATTAGTTCAGCGAATGCGACACACTTTCAAGTTTTCCAAAGAATTGTTTTTAGCAAATGAGACCCTTTGGCATTTCCAAAAATTACCTAAATTTCCTAATTCGCAAAGATATTATTTTCATCAAAAGGAGAAAATCCTACTGAGCTGGCAGGCACAACTCGTATAGCTATTCAGCATGAGATGAGTAGTAGACGTGAAAGATGAGAAGTGAGATATTTTGAATGCATTTTTCATCAAGCCAATAGAATAGAATTACCTAGCAATTTTCCAAGACTGTTTCAGCGTTTGAGCAGTCGAGTCAATTCCCGAAAAAAGCTGACATACCTACATGCATGGTGTGTAGTGGATCTGTAAACGCTAAATAGATAATTCATGGAATAGAAAACACACATGTACATATTTATATCCATTGAGTCAGTCAGGTTTTGGTTCAACAAGTAAAGCTTAAACATGCATATATCACTGGAGCTGTGTTGGCAGCTCAAGTGAATCATTCTCATCTGGATTTTATTTCATTTATGTATTCTTTCATTGTACAAAGAATTGCGTGCTTGATGACTATGATATGGAATCTCGCCTTTCACGATGTAAAAGCTGATAGCGAATGATTTAAGTCACCTCGAACACAGCAGCAGCGCGTAGCACATTCACAGTCCCCAGGCAAGGGAAACCACAATAAAGAAATGGTTGAATGATAATTCTTCTCTGGAACAAGCTTGCCATATCAGTAATAAATATCCCTCTTATGGGATGAAATTTAGTAAACACATTTACCAAAAAATCTTTTGACTCTGTGCAACCACACGAAAAAATATGTGTTTGGAGGTGCCAAACTCAAAACCTCAGAGTCTTGAAAGTAAAGTAGTGTGATGCCATTACCATGCCCGACTCCATTTCACCTGATTTTATTCCCATTTAAAAAAGGGAAGTCTTAATCAGCGAAAATGTCAAAAGGCTCGAGAACAATGCATATCTATCTATCTGATGGTCTCAATTGCAAGTTGTTCAGTATGAGCATTTCAGACTCATCACTAGCCCTATTGTACAGAATGATCATCATCATCATCATCATCATCATCATCATCATGCCTTCATTTACGTAACTGTACACTTGTAAAAGCTAGAGTTAAAATACCTATGTATGTAAACATGTAGGCATGAAAGTTTGTGAAGACACTGCTTGCACAACACATGCTTGACTTTGAATTGAATCCGAAATCCCTAAAATAAATCTGTTGAAGATAAAATCTAAAAGAAAATGGCTTCCCCCTTTTTATACCTCCTTGTGACACTATGAGCAAAAGCCATGCATCGTACTTAAAGAATTCATCAATCACAAAAAAATGAACATATCTAATTTCACAATGGGCCTGAAAAGTTGTATGAAATAAAAAATCATGCCTTTCAAGTTACACCAGACAAGGTAAATGGGAAAAAGGTCAAGATTAAAAAGCTATTATGACTTGTCCCGATGAATTACAAGCAGCTGCATGCAGCATAGTCCCCAGACCGAGACCGTGTGTGATTGTTATACAAAACACATCTATTTAGAATTTAGAATAAAATATCATCATCGTCATCATCATTATCAAGCATACGTATTGTATTGTACGCATCCCTACTCCCCACTCATTCTTCTTTACTCTCATCTCAACCCTTTTTTGTCGTCCTGAGATTTACACAATTTATCACACTGCTGAAATGAAGAACGTTGGGAAAGATGATGCTAACACAATGCAAGACTTTTTTAAAACCAGTTGGACAGTTTTAAAACTTATTTGTTTGAGCTGAGGCATTTATTTCACACCGCGAAAAAAAGACTTGGCTTAAATCTAGCATTATTTTACTTACGACGCGACGAGTAGCAAACTGACAACGACAACTTAATTTTCAGGCAGTGTGTAGCTTTCCTCTAACAAACTGCAGAATAACCAGTAAAAGAGGTTTAATGGAAACGGCGTATTTTAGATGACGATCTTCTTTTCATGAAAAATTCACTTTCAGTAAAAACTTAAAAATTATTTCGTGACAAAGGCGCGCATATTAAATCTAGTAAAGTAAACACAACACGCTATGGCTATGTAATACTTACATTGTCAAGGGATTCTAGTGTCTAGTGTCACTGGCTAAATTATACGGGGATTGAAGGAAACATCCCTTTGCCACACAGAAAACAGAAAATGTATATATTTTGCAACTCTCCCTCGTGTTTTCATAGGCGCAAAAGTTAATGCAAATTTCGTCGAAACCACATGATTCACTATTTCGTGTAGTAGGCATGTAGCATCGACGACGACGACGAGGACGATCCAATTCGATTCGATTAGAAGAGCTGTGTAGGTTAGTTCGTTGGGTAAGTAAAGCTAGTATCTGGTTCATTAAACTTCATTTTTTATGAATTTGAACAGCGCTCTCCACTACTGCTCTGGTAAAGAAAGAATCACAATTTTACCTTTTTAGACCTCACCGCAGCAATTTACTTCAGCAGTCGGCTTTACACCACCAGCAATAAAATAGGAACACAGGATCAGGAGAATAGATCTCTCAACAACAACAAAAAAATTCACGATTTCCCACTCTGCCTCTGCCTTGTTTTTTACGCTTACCACGTTGGATTTTCCATTTCATTCGGTCGAAGCCAGCTTCCGTGGTGGTGGTAAATCTGACGGCGGCGTGGAAAAAAAGGTCAGTGCATTGCATTGCTGGAATCTAGCAAAGTTGATTAAAATGGAAATCGAATGCGAAAATCATTCCTCTCCCCTCCATTTCACTTGTAATTGTGCATATATATGTATAGTGTCAGCTGTGCTCTTCCATTCCACCCTTCACTTACAAGTCATAGGACAAAAGGTGTTGATTGCTGTGAATCCAGATAGGTTTTTTCCCTCACTCCGTGATAAACACCACGAAATTATATAGAGAAAGTTAGTCGCATGTATCAAAATGAAGAGAAAATAGCATGTACATATTATTCGATATGCATATTTTTTTCCTTAAAATCGTACTACAGTGCAATGCTTTATTTTGACTTTCTCCCTCCGTCGCATCGTGTCGCGTCAAGTCAGCATGGACAACTTCAAACAAACAAGAATGAGAGGCCATTTCTCGATCCGGAATTTAAAAAAAGTCTCCTACTCCCACGTACCTATATATATTTTTTGACACAATACATGCTTGCATCATGCATGGAATGGAGGCAGCCAAAGGTTGCTCTTAGGCTATGCGGAAGGAATCGAATGAAAAAATATCATATACATATATATTTTTTGTGTGTGTAAGTTGCTCCTCTTGAAACCCCCAAAACTCAAGCTCTTGCTCTCGTTTCCTCTGTTTGGAAATGAATTGTGCCAATTGGATTTGAATAATCAAATTTCTCATCTCTCCTCCCTGTCTGGGATGAACAAAGCCACTGTTATTTCTCTGGAACTCTCAATAAATTTGGTTCGGAGCGAAGAGGAGAGCCATTATGCTTCCTGTTTCATTACACTAAAAAATACATGCATATAAATAAAAATTGAGCTGTAGTTGAGTTTGACTCCAGTGAAGTGAGTAAACGCTAAATAGGAAAAAATATAGAAATGCTTTAGGTACATCCTCACTTTACCAATTTTTATTATCCAAGCAGAATATAGAATATTGCGCTTTCTCGCTGGAAGCAGTAACAAGATACAGAGCATAAGCAAGAATCGTCTACGATGATAACGCTTGCTTGCTTGGAAGCTGGAAAAAAATAAAGTAAACCAAGCAGCAAAATATGAAAAACCAATAATCATTTCGTACAACAACTTCCGAATTGAGTTTAATCAAAACAAGTATTTCGATAGGGAAATTTTAAAGCATTTTTTACTCAACGTAGTATGTATAGTAGTAGTACTTTGATCGAGCCCTACTCTTCCACTCTGGCTGTAAAAGAAATACTTATTGTATTGTGTTCGCCTCGTATTTAGTACTTCCCCGTCAATAAAAATTTGAACAATGCCTGCAATGAATGAATGTTTTTCAATCAAGCATGAAAATATTTACAATCCTCTACTTTCAATGGAAATAGTCGTTTATGCTTCCCTCTAAAATAGTAAAAAATACTATATTGTGAGATCTCAAGTATCTGTCTGTACCTTAAAATATAGCATTTTCAAATTAAGTAAGTTTTATTTTGTTCACAAATAAGTCGAGACAAATAGAAAAACTAGTGCCTACTTAGGTTTTCATTCTTCCGCTGGAAATGAGAGAGAATGTCAGGAAGTCATGATGTTTTTTGCCATATGTACATGGTTCGTTCGGATCATCATCCAAAAAAAAAATTCCGCGACGAAGGAGGAAGAAGCCTAAAAGATTTTTATTGGTGCATTACAATTATTAAAATGGCTACATACACACAATTTAAGTATGCTTGTCCGAGTAGCCCTCCTTTACCATTTCCACATTTCATATCATTGTTTGTTTCTATCTGCAGATAAAAATATTACTTTATGCGGAAATGAAAAAAGGGTTCAAAGCATACATGCATCGCCCTTCACTCCCACATCATATCATCATCATACATACGTACCCCATTTCCTTTTACCCCGCAAATTTTTACTTTTCTTCCAGGTAACCCCGCATATTACATACTCTCCTGTTGTCGTCATTACTTCTGGTAGAAATACGGCAAGTGAAATAAAACTTGTAAAAATGAATATTTTTGAAGGGCTCAAGCTTCGCTGCTGAATATAAATGATTCAATTTTGTAAAGACCTCCGCTCCGCACGCAGGAAATTCTGAAGATCTAGGGGAAAAAATTATTTTAAGCTTGTTGTAATACATATCAAAACTTGATGCAAACATTCGCGTGTAAAAAATTGCATGTAATGCTTTTCCTTCGCCTTGTCCCTAGCACCACTGCTTGGCTTTGGCTTGACTTGGCTTTCGTAATACTCAACAGTTGTTGGAGCATTTTCTTCCCTGTACGTTTATTTTAAGTGTCCAAGATAGTATCCGGTTAGTGTCAAGAAAATATATGTGCAAATGCAAAGTATTTTTTTCATCATTTCCTATTTTTCCCGGAGAAAAACAAAAGCATGCAAAGGGAAAAATATCAACTGCAGGAGAAATATTGGCGAAAAAAGCTTATGCTTTTATGTAGTTTTTCCTAAAGCCTAAAAACATTTCTCTCTGAGGCTAAGGGGGATAACGAAAAGTGAGTCTTTTTAAAAGGCTGACTGAAGTGAGGAAGTTTAAGCATTGTGGCATTAGTAGTGTAGTACATATACGCACTCGCTGTGCTTTTCTAAAGTCATATCCGGTCTCTAGATTTTTTTATGTATCATTTAGCCTTAAATCTACATAACATTACAAAAAAACACAAATACAAATGGGCTGGTAATCCATTATACATGAAAATAATAGAAAAAAGGTTTTTGTTGGAAAACCTGCTAATGTGGCTTGCGTTTCGCCTGGATATATTTTTTTATTGTGATTGCGCTTGAAAATGAACCATAACGAAATAAAACTTTTTTTATGAAAGGATGGAAAAAAATCTCGTTTTTCAATCTCGCCTTCACGTGTTCAAATGTATACGAGCAACGCCACACCACACCGCACTCCCACACCGGTGAAAGCTCCCAAAAGCGTTATTGCTTGCATTGGATTGGATTATGCAACGTTTCATTTGAAAATGCTTACCGAAGATGTGTGTTCAGTGTTGCAGTTTATGGATAAGAGGGAAAGGAGGGTAATTCATCTGCTTTTAATTTTTTTATCGATGAATTACTTCGCATTTTTTACAGGCTTGTCGTGGGCGAATCGTGTGCGCTCACGGAATCCAGGATTACGTACACAATTTTTTTATGAATTTTTAGCAATTGTATAAGCTCATTTTTCAGTGAAACGCAGTTTTATCTCGCTGTCAGTACTGAAATGTAGCATTCTGTAATGCTCAAAGCTATTAATTGAATTTCGGACGGGGAAAATGTCGTCACTTTATCTGCATCCTTATCGTCCACGGTTTTGCTAGTAACGAAACAATTCCTGTTTATTTCTGTTATCATGAAAATGGATAGGCTTCAAGTCAAACTTTTTTTATGCTGTGGAAAGGTAAAACACGAGCAAAACTGTTGTGCAACGACGATTTTCATCTAATACAATTCATTTGATTAATTATTTTGCAAAGTCAAATTCTAAAGCCGAAGAAAAGTGGGAAGGAACCCGTCAGAAAAAAAACCATGGACATTGGCCTTATTCTTCTGAGTTCAATTTAAGCTTCATATATTTCTCAACTCCTTTATATTTCTTTCTGAAATAAAATGAATTGTTTATTCTAAGTTAATTGCTTTCTTGACGGAAACAAGAATTGCCATGTGGAATTGATTGATTTGGAAATAGCCGATTATTTTTCGAGTACTGCTATATGATATCATGTAATACGTGAATAAAATACTTGAACGTAATCTGAAGGGCGTCTATGCTCTTAGGTGAGATGAATAATTCATATTTCAGTACACACACTTGAATCAAACATATTATTACGGTGAATGATCGAAGAGCAAAAGCAAATGAACAAGGATCGCCAAAAACGATAACTTGAGGCATTGACACAACTCATGCGTCTTCTTTTAATGTCTTCGTTTACAGAACAATCATCGTTTAGAAAAAAATGAAGAAAGTTCTTCTTCCTCTTCCTCTTCTTCTACTTTCTCTTTTTTACTTCTTTGCCATTCAATCCAAAAAAATGAAATGAAAAGCTCCTGGTATTACTGGAAAAGCGTCATGAAGAAAAAAAACTGGTCTGATGATGGAAAGCAATTTTCATTGGGATTCTTTTCTGAAAAACTCCATGGAATTTTCATTCTCATCTCAGCACAGTGGGATAGATTGTAAAAAAAGTGATGGAAGTAAGCAACAAAAACGATAAAGAATGGATGAATTGAACAAAAGAAAAAAAGAGAGGCTTGATGCATCCAGAAAACACTTGTCCCCTCTGAAGAAGAAGCTCATGAAAACAAGTAAAAGCAGGAAAAAATGCACTTACAGTCAGTCACCAACCATCTTCAATAGTTCCTCTAGCGATGCTAACCGTGAATCCAACATTTTTTCAGTAGAAAAAAAAACAAAAAAAACGAGGGCGAGTCATCATAGCATTATGGATTTTACAAAGCCGTGAGTACATTTCCAAAAGCGGTAAACATTTTTTTCCAGGATGAAGGAAAAGAGAGAGTGCATGTTAGCTCCTACACCTTTCTCTCGTGATACAGATATTCTTGCACCTTTCTCAATTTTTTCAACTTGCTTCGCCACCATACCACCACCACCATCGTCGTTGTCGTCGTCGTCATCATCATCATCATATCGTGATGATAGAGAAAGCGAAGGGCTTACCTAGAACACGGAACAAAGCCCAGCTTACACCTTTTACCACAGCAGCAGCATCAGAGGCGCATCTTCCTTTTCCCAATGCAAGATGAATACGAAACCTCAGTTCAGTTCGGAGAGGAAAAAAGGTAAGAGGAAGAAGACGAAGAAGGGGTAAAAAGAATATTTTTTTTTGTAAAGCGACAGCATTTGTGTGTGTGTGCATGTAGACCAAGTATCATCTCATATCTTTCGGAGGTGGTGGTGGTGGTGGTGGAGTAGTGATAGCATTGAAGAATCTTTTATTGAAGTAGTCTTATTCTTCTTTTCCTTCTTGTTTTCCTCTCCTTCTGACTGCTTTGGCTTTTTAGAAAAGACACCTCTTATTCAACTTCTTCTCCTTCTCTAGCTCACACGAGCGTAGTTGACTGACTTCAGATCAGTTCTTGTCTGAAGAGCATCCTAAGAACTTGCATTGCTACTTGTGTCGCTGCTCAAGAAAGAGAAGCGCTCACAGTAAGCCGTAGTTGTAGTAGCATTCATAATACACCTATGCCATGCCTTTTTACCTTCACCGTTAGCCTGGCCTGATTGTTAGACGGAGTGAGTGAGAGTGTTTGTGTCTGAGAGTGTGAGCTACAGTTTGTATGGGACGCTTTTCCCCTACTGCTGCTATGCTGCCTGCCAACCTGGTCTAGTCGAGTCAGATCTGGTATGGTCTTGTAAGCAGAGGGAGAATCCCTCGTTTTCCCCCAGAATAATATTCCGAGCGCTTCTCTGGTTTTTATTGAATTTATACTCGTGTGTTTATGCCATCCAAACTCAGTCGAGAACTTCACTTCAGACGGTGAGCACGTGCGCATTTTACGTGTGTGAGTGTTTCTGCTGTTCGTTCGTGCTTTAATATCATCCACGCTCCTTCCGTGTTGTTTTTTTTTCATTGTTTTTCTTTACCAAATAATTTCACTTCACTTGTGAGACAAAGGGAAAGAGGCGTTTTCTCGCTTGGGATTTTTCACGCAAAAATAGAGCTAAGCCGTTTCCGATATTTTACTTTGGACTCAGATCTTGAATAAAATTTTCAAGTGTATTAGTTTGCCCTGGTGAAAATTTTCTAAGGACTTGGTCAGCAGATTTATTGCGTATGTACATCTTTGACATCGATGTCTTTGAAATTCTATGAGCAGTCATCGACTATCGACAACTCGAATGTGACAACGAGAAATTACACCAAGTAGAAAGAGAGTAATTGCAGGGGGTTGACTATCATTTGAATTAGTCAGGACTTGGGCCTTCTCATTGATGTATTTTAAACTGTTCGCTTTCCTATCGCAGCTTAAAGACTAGCACCATCAAGCTCCATAATACATACACTGATAAAAACATTTGCCGAGTTTTTTAGTGATTTTGGTGAACAATCATTTTGTCAACGCGACAGTTATCCTGACTTTCACAAACGTTTCGTTTTTGAGGTTATAATGTGATGTTGTGAAATTTGAAGGCAGTGTTTTCAACGAGTCAATCGAGGAATTCAAAACCCTGTTATTAAGACCATCCAAAATTGTTTATGTCAACTCTCAATGTTTCAGTTCATTGACGGCGTAAGAGCCCTGTAAACATGTTCAAACGCTTGGAATAATGCATACCTTGGAAACTCCTGACTGTCAAGTGAGTAGATTTTTAAGGACTTTTTCCTAGACAAAATCAATTGGGATTTCTTTCTCATTTTAGCGTTAAGATGGAATGCAATATGTATCAGGCAGACAGACTACGTCAATTAAACATGAGATATTTAGACTTTTCCTGACACGTTGCGTTTCATTTTTGGATGCAGTAAAAGTCAACGGGTGAAAGAGGATCTATAATTCACATTGTATAAATTTAATAGTAGGGTTAAAGAGTATCGTGCCCGTCCAAATTCCATTTTTCTCGTAAGGCAAGTCGCTTTTGCAAAATAAAATAGCGAAATAGTTTGAAAGCGTAGGAAAAATTTTTAAAGTATCAATATCATTTTTAGCATCGAGAATGGACGAACGTTTACTGAACATGAAAGATACTCAGGAATTCGAGCTCAAAATCATGAGAAAAAGAAGAAAGCGTTGCATAAAAATACAAAGAAAGCAAATGAGGAAAAATCGGGATTCCATCATGGCAACTTTTTTTCGTTGGGAAGTAAAGTGCATTAGTTTCCTATGAAAAAAGTTTGCAATCTTTTTTTCGCCACTTTACCTATTTTGCCTGCCTAAAGGAAAAGTTTTCTATGTAAGCGATGCAGTATTGGGGAGGAGATATGAAAAAATCAAGTCGTCATCTTAACCAACATTCCAGAGCTTCTTGCAAGCTAAGGGAGCAAACGGCGTTATATCTCATTTAGACATATTTTTCCCCCTAAGCTGCAAGAAATGAAAAAAAATGAAGGAAATTTATTTATTTGTTTTCCATTGCATTGTAGTACGTCAGTAATTAGAGAAGAAAAATATATGTCCAACAAGAGGCCCTTTCCAAAAAGCATTATTTTTCCCCAAATTTTCTCCTTTTATGACCCAATCAATCAATCACTTTTATTTATTACATTTGCCAACAAAAAAATTGCTGCGGTTTTAGCATGTAAAGCTGTAAATAGTACTGAATTAATAATTGAAAAAAAGCGAAAGGAGAAAAATCGCTTTAGGCACCCACATTTGTATTTATGTACTCATTCCTAATTTCTGCGGGCGAACTTGTATTTTTAATATTCATGATTTGTTTGCATGCATCTCCTTCCATTCATACCTACTCACAACGTTTGAGTCTCTGGTTTCGGCGTTAATGGCTATGGCTAGCGCATTTCGTGAAATACTCGAAAAAAAACTTCTATTTAGCATGCATAGTACCTCGCCAAGAAAAAACAAGTGGTTGAACGGTATGATGATAAGTAGTGCGCTTGGTGAATGAATTCAGAAATGGAAGAAGTCGGTTGTTGGCGGTATTGCCACCATGCATTTTTAATGTATTCCTTTATATTCAGATTACATTAATTTTAATACATCCCCGCATGTAAAGGGGGAAGAGAGAGAGAGAGGCACACACACATTCACTCACTCACACAAGTTGGAATACAAAAAATATCTTTCTTCGGACGAAACAGTACACGTAAAATTTTAATTTTGGAGAAAATAGTCGTAATAAATATGTGCCAAAATGAAATGATGAAATGAGCACCACTGAAAAGTTCATTTTCTTCGCTGGCATGAAACAAGGACGAAGGAGGAAGAATACGACAATGTGTGATGTGATGGTGATGATGATCATCATCATCGCATATCTCATGGTGGTATGATGGTGGTGGTATGGTATGGTGTAAGCAAATACAAAAGCTCAAAGCTCTTTCTCTCGTTCTATGACTGTCTGTCTGTCTGCTTTATTTAGGGAGCGTTTTTCACTATAAAATTTTTTGAAATATGCATGGATATTTTTAATAGAAACGGCGTGACGTGCATACAAAAGAAGGGAAAATATGGAGAGAGGGACGTGCATGTACATGTAAAATACTTTCGGGGAGAAAACGCAATTGCAAAAGCTCTCGCTCGGCCGCCGCTGCTTCCAAAGAGCAAGCATTATTATTATGCCCCTACAATTCTTTTTTTTTGTTCTTCACATATTATTCCAAGAGTATATAAGTATCACGTCATCATCATCATCATCATCTTTATATGCGAACTGTAATGATGGTATCACGAGCCAAGCCAACTCAAATGAAGACCTCTATTCATTATTCCGCGCATTTTCTCAAAAGACAAAAAAAATAATAATTTTGTTGCAATGCAATGTAAAAAGTAGCACAATTCATGTGTGCTTCATGAAAAATTCCAAATAAAAGTTGAAAACTTTTTTTAGCTGACAATGAGTCACTTTCAACCTTCCTACTGAACTGGAGAGTATGGAAAGCTGGAGCTATTTTCTTTTCTGAACAAGTTAATAATTTTGGAGAAAAAAGTTTTCCATTTCTGCGTAACCTAACGTACATATGTACACACACGCCCACTATCAAAGACCTCTTGGCGTTTTTATTTCAACTAAAATAATACATCCATTCTTAATTGCACAATCGATTCGTTGAACATCGCTTGGATCCATACTATAAATAATTTTTTTACTTGGGAAACTTTCCCAACAAAAACTTATCTTCCGTTGTTCGAATTGAAAGACCTTCCGTACAATAAAAGGTAAAGAAAGAAGGTATCTTCTTCAATGACGAGTTGGAGTCGACTTTAAACAGAAAAAATGACTCGTTCGGTTTTGGTTGGTTGTGAGTACTGAGTACTGAAGCTGTTCAACTTTTTCCCTCAGTTTTCGGTTTGAAAAGTTAAAATAAAAAAAGTTTAGGTTCGTGGTTGAAAAAAAGACGCAGCATCTTTTTATTGAAAAAAATACTGACCAACCACATTCAGGTTTGTTGGAGCCATTATCAAAATAATATATTTTTTCCTTCAGTGAAAACACATTTTTTTCTCGAGTTTAGGGAAAAGGTAACATACCAACCGAAAAGTGAATTTCCCTTTCTTAAGCCTGACATGGCCTAGTTTGGTTTAGCCTTTCAGAGATCATATCAGGAATATCAATGCAACTGAACAACTCAAACCATCGATTTTCCTACTCAAATGCACATGCATACAGACTGACTTGACTGAAAAGAAAAGGGAAAACGTATACTTAAACCTGGGTCCACTCCACTCCAGCATAATAATATTTTCAGCAATTTTCTTTTTCACGTAATTGGTGGCTATCATTTAAAAAACATGTTCACAGAATGTGTGCCCTGAGGCAAGTTATTTACTTTTTTTACTTTCAGCGATTGTGATTACTTATTCCATGTAACAAATCTTTTCTCGTGATGATGATGGCAGGTTGTGCTTTTTATATTCTGTCGAGAAATAGAAATTGAGAGAATACAGCAATCTCCAATCTGTTTTCGTCAACAATATCATTTCTCTATGAAAGGATTTCTAGGCATTAATGATTTTTTTTGCCGGACCTACCTTCTCACTGTTTTCCTGGTACACACGAGTACCTCCGTTATTTCCATTAATCTTAAACAAACAATCCTAATTATTGAGGCGGAGGACTAGGACCGCGTGTATGTGTGTGTGTGTGTGTTGGGGAGTAAGTTGTTTTCCTCTCTGATTGTGTGAGACGAGAGCATGCATGCACAAACTCAAGACTCTTTTCTCCCCCAAAAAATTTCGTCCTAAACGAAACCAGTTTTTTTTGTCAGACAGACGGAAAAAAGTTAAACTTCGGCTCAAGAGAAGTTTTGTTATGCCATTTGCCATGCACGATAACCAAGATTCCTTTCTTGCCTTTTAACTTGACTCTCGTCGGATCACAAAACCAAACCAGAGAGCCACATCAAAATGACTGGCATGTACATAGTATGTGATGGCTGAACTGAACTGGTAATACTAATCAGTAATCTTATAATCACTTTTAATGGATATGTATTGTATTGCTGGTTTCTTTTCGCTATAACCATTAACAACTATTTGTAATAATGATGATAGTATGTAATAGTAATGAATATAAAAACAACAAAAAACAAATCAGTCGAGTATTGTAATCTTGCTTGACCATTTCACAATTCGGTCAAACAAATCCGTTCTCATTCTATTTCTACGTGCGTGCGTACTACCTATGTACTTCTTGTATTCATATTTTAATGCTTACTTCACTACACTACACAATCCTCATAGAATATGCAAGTAATGACTAAATGACTGACAGGATTTTTTCCCTGAATTTCGGCAACCTATGGCTTCAGAATCACGTAAATTATGTGCATAGGTAGTAGGTAGTTACTCTTTTTTTTATCAAAGGGTTATTTAGCGTAAAAGTACAACGATTCTCGCATTCATAATGAATGCGGCTAATGAACAGAATCTTCTCATTTTTCTAGTTTCATTAGGTAAGTACATACATGCAGAGAATTTTGGTGGAGAAGAAGAAGAGAAAAATGGTAAAAATGATGAACCCAGTGATTTACAGGTGACTTAAAAACTCAGACGATGAATTGTACCTTATACCTATTATTGCATAGTGCATTGCATTGAAGAAGCAGATAAAGAGGACTGATTTATACGTCACATTCACATCTTATCTAGAAAATAAACTTGTTACTCGAGTAGTTTCTCGTTTTTTAAAATGCTAACTTCATTTTTATCTTTTTTCATTAGCCGAGTAAATAGCGTTCATTCTCCTCTCCCCGTCCATTTGAGAAAGACAATGTAAAGCCGATAGATATTATATTGGAGGAATAAAGAACGGGAGAAAAGAATTATCATTGGAATAACCTGCGTCTTTCTCCTCCGTCTTCCTCTATTTTTCGGATTGAAAATGTGCAATTGAACGGGAAAGGAATGCATTCATTATAGGAGCCACCACTACCACTGCCACTTCTGAATTTAGGAATTTTCTAGGGCAATATAATTCGACGCGAAATTTACGGGAGTGAAGAAGGAGACTTTCAGTACTCTTATCTCTCTGGGTAGCCATTCACTTCAGAGAAGCATTTTACTTATTTTCGGTTAGTAAGTAAGCTTTTGCCTTCCCAGTTTCTCCTTTTGGTTTTTTTTCTCCTACGTAATTTCATGGCAGAGCATTTTCTTTCTCTTGCCTCTAGGGAGAAATCCTTTATAAACCGACGTACTCTGCTCTGCCTTACTTGCTTTGGTTTTAGAGGAGAACATGAACATGGATAAATGTGTAAAGTAGAAACACTAACTGGAATCACTGTTTAGTTTTCGCTTTTTTTATTCTCTTCTTTGACCAAATATGTTATACTTTCTTGGTTGTAGTGATTATTAGACGAGTTGTGAAATGGAAAAGGCGTGGATTTACAACAAGAAAAAACTACATGGATAATATAAAGTGGAAGCATTTACAGAACAAGAAAATTCTACTCCTTTTTTTACTTCTTTTTTTTTCGCAAAATAGGGTATTGCAATAAAGCAAATGGGAAAAGATTTGATTTACTTCGGGGAGATTATGGTCTTAAATTGCATTAACATGCCATAAATATCATGAAGATAAGATTCGCTATGGAGTATTTATTTTTTATCCTTGAGCTAGAGAGAGAGAAAGAGTTACTAGTTGTGGAGTTGGAGTTGAGTGAGTCCATAGTTGTACCACTTACTTCTCCAAACAAACGATAAAATATGTCCAGTTTTGTAAAAAGATTTGTTCTTTTTAAATTAATACACGTCCGCTCTAAAATATATCGTACTATTAAAGTGTCCAGATTTTTGTTATGTTCTGAAGACAAAATCTCTCTGGATACTACTCTATTTCTACTATCCATCCAATCCATTCATTGGATTATATGCATTAGCAATTTATTTATTTTTATTTGAATGCGTAACGCTTTATGCTCTGGTATGTAGTGCAACGTATGCAATTTTCGATCCAATTCTCAGAGCTCGTGTACACTCTCTAGTGGAGTTTGCTTTCCCCAGTACATCATAAATTAAGAGTGGAAAAGTTATTTGGTTATATATTCTGTTGGCAATGAAAACGAAAACTCATGCTCTGGTGCGGTAATTTGCAACCACAGCGGCGGCAGCGACAACAGCAACAATCAAGCTGAAACAGACTCGGGCTATTTTACACTATCATCAATAAAGTAGACTGTGAATTATGTCGTCATTATTAATGCGGCACCATTCCCAAGACACAAATTATCATGTGTAGCGATAAACCCCAACATGAAATCAATTTCGGGGATGTAAAACCCGTAATTTTTTTGCAGACTTGAATTGGTAAATAATAATCGGAACAGGAGACAGCGCCATTGCTTGGTCAGTAGTATCGATATCTGAATCAGAGAGTTTGATTTATAATGTTGAACTTTGTGATTTATGAATAATTAAGCGGACACACACACAGTAGCGATTCCGGTTGTTCCGCTGCAAGCAAAAAAAGTGAATAAGGAACAGTTGGTTGTAGAGTAGAGGATGTAATGGACTAACTGACTGACCAATGGATTTTCTTTTTGCGTAGAAAAAAATCCCTTTTCTTGGAATGTATTTTCCAAGGAAAAAAATAAGTGTTGAAAGCACATAATCCAACATAATCCACATCATTGCCTCGCATTGAATCACTTTGAAAGAAGAGCTTACATCCTTCCATATCGGAAAACGGATTGTGGTCTAACACGCCATGCCATGCCATGCGCTACCACTGTTAAAAAAAGTGGAAGCAGAAGCCAAATGAAAAATAAGAAATGATTTTGCTTTTCTTTTAGGGAAAGTATAAACTCCTTTTAGTTTTCTTTTTTTTTGCTGGCGAAGCATGTAATATAAAACATTAGAGTGTGAAGGAATCGGTGACCAAATAGAAGGAACGTGACCAATTGTGTGCTTTGAGCATCATCATCATTGTGAATGATCTTTGCTTTCTTGCATTTCTTTTTCTTCACGCTCCCAACGAGCAACGAGCATATATATTTTCTATGAGTGGTAGTGCTATAGTTTGGTTTGGCTCGCCCCGACTTGGCTTCTCCATTCGCTCTGGCGAAGAAAACAAAAAAAAAGTTGTTGCGTATTTTTTTCACTCGTAAGCCCAAGATAAATGTTAAGCAGTAACTTAGCACCGGCCAACAAAACTAACTAAGTGAAAAAAAGAAAGTAAATCTATCTCATTCGTCTTGGATGACTTAACTTGCACTCTTGGTCCTTGCGGTTCAACTCAGTTCAGATCAGACAGCAAAAGCTCAAGAAGGACTAGCAAGCCTCAGCTCAGCTCAACGTCGTAGAGAGTAGAGCTCTCTTACATGTTCTCCACTCGAACAAGTCGCGTCAAATGCGATTGAGATGGAAGAAGAGGGTTTCCCTGCTTTCCCTTCAATCCAGGGACTCAAAAGTCTGTCATTAACAAAGCAAGTATGGCTCTGCTCGCCCCTATAATACTCTCATGGTTTGTTTCCCTTTCATTTTCCTTCCTTCCTTCCTTTTCATCAAATTCTATTTTTGTAATATTAGTAGTTGTCAAAACAAACAAATTTTCCACTAAATCTTCCACGCAGGGTTATGCAATAAAAAAACTGCGCCAGTATCAAGTACTTACTTACTTACGGAAAAAACATCGTATCAAAATCGCACATGTTCCGAATTACTTTCAGTCATTTACTGTTCCAAAGGTGGATAGCCAAGTTCATGATCATTTGATTCGAGCGGTGAACCCCCCGGAGTGGTACATATTATTTAGGTAGGCAGGGAACAGTTTACTCTGCTTGCAAGCAAAAATTTTTCGAGTTCACATGTATGTACCTATCTAGTATGTAATACATAATAAGTTTTTGATGGTGAGGCAAAAAAACTTCCTATTATGAGATTTTCATGGAGCCTCTCATTCTCTGTCTCCAGCATAAAATGGCCCGAGCTGTTACTGTTATTACAGTAACGATTATTGCTGTTTCTGCCCTTATTATCGCAAGTGGTACAAGTGTTTTCGTCATTTCCCGAGCAAAAAAAAATCGTGGATTATTATTGCGAGCACTTATTATTTTGTTTGTATTCCTCTCCTCCACTCATCCCATCACAGCGTGGCAAGTATTACGATATTATTATGATGATAAAATTACAAGCATCATAATATTATCATCATTGTTATGTCATTACTATATGTACTTTGACAATTCGAAGAATCCTAGTCAACGCCAGATGAGAATGGAAAAGTTAGTGGATAAGCAATTCTATTTTAAGACTAGTTGTAAATCTGTCAAGAAGTATATTTCTTGCTAATCTCTGTCTGTCGGGCTTTACGTTTTCCAAGTATACCATAGTATACGATGTTTTTGGACAAGGGTAAGAAGTACTTTTTTATATGCTACCAATCACAAGGTGTCGACTGGATCACTACAATCACAATCACGATCATCATCACCAGCATCCACTACAATATAATCCACATTCCCCGATTATTGTTATAGTTATGACAGAAGAGTGAACCATCAAATTTGAGGATACACAATCAAATGCAGGATTACGAAAGACATCAACTCATACCGCTTCCACCCTCCCACACCGCTTCCATTTCCATCCATAGTCCATAGTACAGTTGATGAAGACGTTAAGAAAGGGAAACGAGAGTGCTAATGTGCAATGCATTCGTTGTAAAAAAAAGCAAAGTTTCGCAACAAAAAATGTGCAAGCTCCTTTTTTGCTATATTTTAGCAAAATGAGAGGGCTCTACCAAAAAAACGCATCCTTTACATTGGCTTATCATATCATGTAAAATGTGCATAATTCGGAAACTATTTACCATGCAAAAAAAAAGAACTTTCAAAGAAAGTCTCAGACCCTGCAATCTTAATTATAGTGTACTTCTCAAAAAAATAATTTCCTTTGCATTCATGTTTTTAAATATTATACTTATGTGTGCCTTTCTCTTTTTCTCTTGCAGGAAACGGAATACAAAAAACGAACTTGGAGAAAGGACAGAGAAGGGAAAGACTTGTTGTGTTTCAGCAGCTGAAAGGGAAGAAAAGAGTTTTCGGACGGTTGCTCGCAGATTAAAAGTCATTTCTACAGTGTTTTTTTCCCTCTCCTTTTGTGGGGAAAAAAGTAGCATGGCAGTTTACTGACATTAAAAATATGTTTCTAACTCGCAGACATTATACACACACAGACATACTTGTTTAAATACATTCCAGACTCCCAGACTGTGCTCATTTTCTAGTGAAATCGAAGAAAAGGAAATATATACATCATACTGTATACCTATATCCATACATATTTAGAGAGTTCTTTTTTTTGTGTGTGTTTCAACTTTTTTCTTCCACTGAAATAATCTATTCCTTTTTTTTCTCAGTACGAGTTCATAAAATGCCAGCCAGCATCATTGAGGAGCACTAACTAGTTGTAGAACACGAGCAAAGTCAGAGGAAGAAGAAGAAAAAAACTTTCTAATTTTAATGGAGGGAAGACTTTTATGCTTTTCTCCTTTCATTCAACTTTATATTTTCCCTGTTGGTTTTTTAAATACAATATCACAAGTGAGAGGAGAGAAAGGAGAGGAGTGAGTGTTAAGTGTGTGTGTCTATGTGTACATACTTACTTATGTATGTACATAATATATTATATTCTTTATGTGTAGTAGGAAACTCTTCATTTGTATTTTGTGCTTCGACTCTCCTCTCCACTCCCAAAAAACTTTTTTTAGAGAAAACGTTAAATGAGCGAAAAACATCCTCATATGTAATGATTTATATGGGAAACTCTGATTCTGATTGTGAGAGTAAGTCCCCCAGCTTATAATAACTTTCATTCGTCCAGCAGGAATCGTGGATGCTACTATAGTTTTTAAAAAAAAAGTTAATTAGCTTTTCCAGTTATTATGACGACGACGATGAAGAAGAAGAAGGCGTAGCTCCGAAGAAGTAGTTTTTCCCTTAAAATAAATGCTTTTGAATGATATATACACAGACACAGTGAGATGCGCGTGGGAAAGTAAAAGAGGATTACGGATCTAATTATGGAATGAAAACGTAAGGGACACATAATAATACTTACTTTACTCTACTCTCCGTGTTTTCATCTTTAATGTGCTTCCTTGCTCCTCCAAGGAAAATTTGATCATTGGGAAAGCACGTCGGAGGTATTAAGGAAAAATTGGTTGGCCTAAATTTTCCTCTCCTTCGCACCTCCTCAACCATAAATGGAATTATATTCGTGGGTGACAAGCAAGTAACAGACACTATTATCAATAAATATCAATTCTTCTTGATGCTTGCTTCTCCTCTAAAGAAAAACAATAACAAAAATTGTCGGACCGTTCATGCTAGACAGTACATTTATTGAGTTTATTGTTTTTCTCCAAAGATAAACATTCAAAATTCCGTGTAATCCAATTTTCTAAGACGATGGGGCATAAATGTGTCTGGAAGTGATTAGTTTATTCAAGTAGAAATTATACAAGAAAGGTAAAGAGAGACTTAAAACTCATTAATTTCCTTTGCAGGGTACTTCTTCTGCACATATACGTTCATATCTGGTAGATAGTGAAGTTCTCTCGTTTTAAAATATTCAAGGCAGTGGGAGAGTGTAAATTTGTTAATAATTTTCGACGAAACCAACATGGAAAAAACTTTAGAAATATGTGGGCTCCTGTTGCCCTACTTCAGTACTACATACATTCCAGGATAGTACAAAGCAAAAGAGAATTGGCGAAGACTTAAAATAACAAACTTTTCGCGAAGGTGAACAAAGCTAAGAATAAGCATAAAGTATCTAATCGTGCAACTGAACTTTTCTAAATCTCCCCCCGCAAAGCTTTTACAATCAGCAGTGAATGCAAGCCATTTTCTCTGCTAAAAATTTGGAATGGATCATGTGAAGTAAAAAGAACAATTTATGTGCCCATCGAAGTTGTTCGTAGAAAACCATTTATATTTCCAGTAACTGCCGAAATAAGAATGAAGGTAGGGAACCACTACTATCCCTATCTCTTGTGAAGGAGAATGAAAGCTGCTTAAAAATGAGTGGCTACATCATCAGCTTCAGTAGTAGTGAAAACATGGGGTGCAAGTGACTTTTATGGACTCAACAGCCACAAAAAGTTAATTAGTATTTCTACTCCTTTTATATGCAACATTTATGAGGTGTCATCATCTACTCTTGTTTCTCCTCAAGCATTCAACATGATCCTACGGTTGATAACGACGTATTTTCTACATATTGCACTCCTCTATCTCCTCTTCGTTGCCAATGTTACATTTGGAGGACGCATGTTTGGTAAGTGAACATTACTTTCTTGCCTAAAAACGCTTTTTTTATTATTATGTCGTTCGTTCGTGTGATGTCGAATTAGAGCGTTCTCGCTTACGGGGCAGTATGTTTTACAGGTGACCAAATTGCAATTTTTTCCATCCCTGCTGGTAAAACTTACTATGTATGGTACAATCATTCATTTTCACGATGTTCGACAAAGTCAAATTAAATTAAAAACATGCTTTTAAAATAGGGGAAGGCCCACTCAAAATTCCCAATATTTTCCCTTTTATCTCGACATGATTTCATTAGAAGAGGCCTTCCATGTCATACATGTTTTCGAGGAATGGAATTTTTCTACGTAGGAGGGAAAGTTCCGCTCATTATTAATTTTTTAACTAATACAACCTACATACGTAGTAGTAGGTGCAGACTGTTTTCTAGACGAAATAAATTAAAGTCATGACCTAGGCTCATGACAAAAAGTTGATCATGTCTACGTATGTTACTTACCTATGTGAGGTTAGTCATTATTTACTACCAAAAGGAAACATACTTCCTGCCCAACAACAAACTTTGGCAATTCATCCCACATCATCACCTGGAAAAGTTGCACGGCAACAAGCAAACATTTATTTTCGGGTTGGATGCAAAATAACGAATTCTATTCATTTCCTGGTGCTTCCTATGCATGTTCGTGAAGAAAAAACAGAAGGAAGTTGCATGTCACGCAGTGTTCCTTTATTTGTTTACAGCTTGTATAGTACCGTTGCATCTCTATGCTTAGCCAAGTTTTATGGCGACAGAGTGGCACATTACATAAATGCATGCATGCCATCAGCAAAATGACGAACCATTACCGAAATTTTCCCTTGTACATTTTTATTGTCGACATGCTCACTTACTTCCTCATCAAAATTGTTTTCGTGTGTGCATGTGTGTGTGTGTCTAAAAATTTACGAGGGTACTTGCAAGTGAGGAAGGGAGCATTACAAGCATTTACTTTCCGTGTAGGCTTGAAGAGCGGGAAAAGGCTTAATTATCATAGCAATATAATATAGCATCATGTACTATTGTTTATCACGATAAAGTAATCAAATTCTCTGGCTTAAGAGCGTTAAGCGGATCCGTTAAACACTTCAAATAAGATGAGCCATGAGCCATAGAGAAGTCAACTGCCAACGCATTTACTTACTTTACGATACTCCACGTCCGCCCGCACGTGGAAAAAAATATAAGTGTAGGGAGAAGAGAGACAAAAAGAACTTGAGTTTCCCGTAAATGCAATAAAATGACGCTTTTATATCACCACGACCATTTACCCTCTTCATCTTTTCGCGGAGTTGACACTAAATAAAGAGAAAGTAGAGAACGAAACGACGAAAAAAAGAGCAATCCTATATGCGAGGAGAGAAGTGAATGAAAAAGTGGGAAAGCTTTGAGAAAGGAAGCTGGTGGGAAAAATATGTCGGAAAATAAAAAAAAGTAGTAGCGCAGCGTTACACTACACTACACTACACTACATTGCCATACAGTACGTAGGAGATGAAAGCAGGACTCAGCGATAGTGAACACTTAAATATTGCAATTTCCTTTTCCTCTGCTAAAAATATACAGTGGCCCGTGGAAGGAAGAATGTGCACTGTGTTAGTATTTATGCTTTGCTATGGTGCTGGTGGAGGTGCACACTTACTTTACCCCCTTTGCAAAGCTGTGGAGTTGAACAACGCTAGCAAAAAAAGTTTTTCCCGAAATATATATCGGCCTACTAAGAGCCACATGTTGGAAACCAAAGTTGACGCATTTTTACATGAAAAATGGAAGCCCAAAAACCCAAATCCCTTATGTTTTTTTTCACTAATTCCTTCTGAAATTTTTGATATAAAGGAGGAATACTTCTCTTAGGCTCTCGCTGTTTTTTTCTGTGGGACGCCGCCATCGTCACCAGGAATTTATTTGGTTATCCAAGGGAAAG